>JAWZYV010018430.1:0-28596 GCA_038373885.1 Cheiracanthium punctorium | reverse complement strand
TCATTTGCTTCTATAAAAACCAAACACTGATGGGCTCTTCTCACAGCTCGACGACATGAAAGCGAATTCCAATCTCCGAAGTCATGTGATCACATTTTGGTATGGATAGTGGGAGAGGCTCAGCCATGCAGTTAGAGTTCCAATCTAAAGTCCATGGGCTTAGCTCTCCCAACGGGATCAGGTGCAGCTGGTGGGTTTGCCGTAACTAACGATAACGGGGTTGCTTTCGTGCGCATCGTTGCCGACTTTTCGCAACTTCTTCCCAATTCTGACATTTTCCAACTTACCATTATACTGCTTTTAAGTTTTTTTTTTTTTTTTTTTTTGAGGGAGGCGACAAAAATGTAAAACTCTTAGTTTTGGCACAGTTTGGCGCAAAATTCGAATTTTTTGCAATTTTGTAGCAGGATGGCGCTTAATGTGGAAATTGGCGCAGTTTGGCGCAGATTTTCCATCCCTGAACCTTGTTCCAGTAGCAGTATTTTCAATTGTGAGGAAGTGAAAGACTCAAATACAGAAGTGAAGAAATCAAACCATGCTGTAGAGGCAGTTTTTTTAATTGTGACCCAGCCACATGGAATATGGTCACAGATGCTATGATGATGTGGAATCCACTGCCACAAAATATTGATAAATTGGCTGAAACCAGAAAAATCATAGGTGGATGCAAACGTGTTTTAAACGAAAGTCATTTTTATAGAGTGAAACAAAATGATGATAAAGTGTCGAGAGAGTGGCTTGTTTTGTCCCAGTCAGAAAAGAAACTCTTTTGCTGGGTCTGTAAGTTATTTGGAAATAAAGCAACCAGCATTGTGACTTCAGGCTTTGATGACTGGAAGCATGTTTCTGTAAGACTGAAAGAGCATGAAAATTCTTTCATGCATCGAGAAAATGTTCTCAGTTTTTCTCGAAGATTAAATTGTGCTCAAAGAATAGACTCTGCAATGGTTGTTCAGCAGCGTACTGAAGTGGATTATTGGCGTTCAGTTTTACACCGAGTTGTTGCTACTGTTAAATTTTTGTCTTCGAGGGGAATGGCATTCTATGGTGAAAACGAAACCATTGGCTCAACACACAATGGAAACTTCCTGGGCTGTCTTGAACTGATTGTGCAGTTCGATCCTTTTTTAGCTCAACATCTTAAAAAGTCTGCTAATAAAGTAACAGGAAATGTGAACTATTTATCATCAACTATAGTTAATGAATTTGTAGAATTAATGGCGAAGGAAGTCTTAAACGTAATTGTAAAAGAAATCATGGATGCTAAATACTTTTCTATAGTTGTAGATTCAACACCAGATATAACACGCATTGATCAACTTTGTTTCATATTAAGATATCTTGGTCCAGCTTATGATACAGTTGAAAGATTTTTAAAATTTATACCAATTTTTTGCCATGATGCTGAATATTTAACCAACACCGTTCTCTCGACAATAGAGGATATTGGACTTGATATACAAAACTGCAGAGGCCAGAGCAATGATAATGCATCAAACTTAGCAGGGAAATATAGTGGGCTTCAGGCTAGAATACGTAGCTTGAATCCTCAAGCAATATATGTTCCATGCTCAGCTCATATACTGAACTTAGTTGGTGTAAATGCTGCAGAGTCTTGCACTTCTGCAATAACTTATTTTTCTTTGTTACAAGAATTATATAATTTTTTTTCAGCATCAACACACCACTGGCAAGCACTAAACAACAAACTGCAAAACGATAAACATAAACTGACACTGAAAAATCGATCGTGTACACGATGGTGTGCTGATGCAAAAGCAACAAAAGCTCTGAGAAAAAATTATCTTGAAATCATTAATACTCTGCAACACTTGACATCTGATGCAAACCAAACACCATCCACCCGAATTGAAGCAAAAGTTCTTCATAAAAAACTACTAAAGTTTGAAAATGCATAGAATGCCGTTATTTGGGACTCGATCTTGCAAAGATTAAATCAAATAAGTACAGTTCTCCAAAGTTCCTCAGCAAAATTGGAATTAGTTTCATCTATGTTTGATACATTAATAGACTACATGCAATCTGTCAGAGATAATTTTGATAATTATGAGAGGGAAGGCTTTGACAATCTTGCCAGACACATCATATGAAACCAAAAGAAAAAGAATTGCACCTCGAAGTAAGTGTTTAGACAAGTCAGACACCTGAAGTAATCTTTGACCCTCGTACCAATTATATTAATACATGCCACTATGTACTTTGTGATTCGTTAATATTCAATTTAAGTAGACGTTAAGTGCCATATGAAGACTTGTCCAAAAAATTTGCTTTTTTGAATATGAATGGCACCTCTGTCCAAGAAGATGGAAAAGAATTGTTAAAATTTTATCCATCAGATTTAGATGAAGAATTTCCACATGAATTGCAGCAATTTAGGTCTATAGTAACTGAAAATTCATCTGCATTAGACATGTTGAAAATGATCAAGGCCTTAAATTTATCCTCTGCATTTGCAGATGTAGAAACTACCCTTGGGATTTTTTTTACTATTCCAGTTTCAAACTGTAGTGGAGAAAGGTCTTTGTTAAAAAGATTGAAATCACCACTTCGGTCCTATCTCCTTCAATGAAAGTTGTCGCTTCTTTCTGTGCTCTGTATGAATTCTGATCTTACTCAGAACATTAATTATGATGAGATGATAAATACCTTCGCAGAACACAAAATTCGTAAGAAACCATTAAGAAGTTCATAACTTCTTTATTGCCATTAAAATTATCTGATTTGTATACATTTCTCCTGAATTTTGGTCATTTGTTCATCAATCATTGTAGGGGAGAGTGGTAATGAATGGGGCACTAACAATAAATAAAAAAGTATTTGCATGAAATGATTTTAAATGCCACCACAATAGATAGAGCTACTTGTTCTATCAAATTCATCAAATTTTCCACTGTTTGTGAGAAGCCATTTTCCCTCTAGGGTAAGATGGTCAAGAACATGGTTGAAAAGTAAGTTTTTCCTTTTTTAGTAAAATTAGAACTAGATGAAAGGTTTCTATTATTTCATGAAAACTGTGCCCATTAGCAAGAATTTGTATATCTGTTTACTAATTTTAGGATGCATTTAGATGTTATTTAAAATTAATGTACAGAAAAAAATCTGAATGTATTCCAGAAGTATAGGTGGGGATAAATGGGCCACTACATCATGGTCATGAATGGTCCACCTTTGACTTGACCTGAAGATGTTTTCTGATTTTCTCTTTAATGTATAGAATCTTATAGAATATCAAATTTTTTGCTTGCATATGATTTCAGTCTTTTTGTCAATCTCATCCCTGAGAGCCAAAACTAGATTATATTGTGCTTGGTGTGAGTTTAATCATTTTACACCCTTTCCTGCAAAACAGAACTTTCGTGTGGGGGTTTCACCAATGGCACCATCCTAGTTACAGCCCTGATATATGCGTACATGATCAATATATACAAAAACAAGTATATGGGAATACATATAATATACATTATCAGGCACGTAGCCGGGGGGGGGAGGAGGTGCCCAGGCACCCCCTGCATAGATCAAATGACACACATTTGATATTGCATAATTCTAGTAATAATTTGTATTATACGATTCGTAGAGTATTTCGACACCTGGGCATCCCTCACCGTCCTGGCTATGCCTATGATTATGAATGAAGGGGGGGGCATCAGAAATGTCTGCCCAGGGACCCATATTGGCTTAGTCGGGCTCTGGTTCTCGATGCAGGTGTATTTGGAAAACAATGCTGATGGCAAGGTTGCAGTGAAAAGACTTGTGCGATTTATACTTCAACTTATCTCTGTGATTCTACATTCTCAGCGTACGCTTACATAAAAAACAGATACAGGAACAAACTTTCTGGGTCAAGTGACAGAGAGTAAAATAATGAAAAATTCTTACAGTTTCATTCATCACATTAAAAACAAATAGACATGAAATTTGCGCATTTTTTTTTCTCTTACCATCATATTCAAACTAGAGACGTAACGAATAGTAATTTGGTTAAATACCGAATATTCAGCCAGTAGCACAGGCCGAATGCTGAATATTCAGCACATAGTTTAAGCTGAATGCCAAATATTCGGTAGCTGAATATTAAATTTTTTAAAATTTCATTTTAATTGTAAATAAAATATCACTTTTCAATTTTGTAAGTAAATACTAAATAAAGACTAATTAAAATTCATTTTAAATTATTTGTAGATACTTAAAAGCACACAACACAGTAGGGGAAGGTGGTGTACCTTGGAAGCACATTGATTGTGCAGCCACCAGGACAGATAAATTTAAACTAAAATATTCGTTGCATATATTTATTACTAGAGGCTCAAGGGAAGTTGTTCTATGACTGATCAACACACGTTTTGCTGATGTAAAAACCAAAGTTTGTTTTTAGCATCAAAAAGTTACATTTCAAGGACATATTATTTTTCTTCCATAACTGTATTAAATTTTGTTTTGAACTAATAATCTCAAGTTTAAAAGCATGTTTTCAGCTACATTTATGTATGTTTGAAAATGGTTAACTCTTAACATAATAAGATATAGAAGCCATTTTGTAAAACACTAGCTTGTAGTGTACCATGGAGGTAGCTAATGTTGTGTACCTTGGAGGTACCACCAAAGTACACTTCCAAAATTTATTAATAATTATGAATAAAAGTTGTTAGAAAGTATTTCTTTATTTCAATTATGCAAGTGCTGGTCAAGTAGGCCTAAATCTAAATGAAGGACTGTTAAATTCCTGAAGTTGTAAACCTAAATATAAATTCAAAAGCAAAGTTATTTGAGCTTAGTATTAGACAGTAAATAAATATTTTTAATAAATCTATTAATAATTATTTACATATTATTGTTTCATGAATAACATTATTTACAATTATTTAACACTTTGCCTTTTGTAGGAAAATTTGCACTTTGCATTTTCGAAAAATTATCATTTGGCACAAGCTTAGATCACCTGAACGTGGAATAGAACTAAATGGGTTACACATAAAAGAGAAGATATTAAACAGTGGTTATTTTTATTTGACTAAACTTTATGCCTAAACTGTTCCAAATTTATTATTTTAGTTATATGAACAATTTTATGTTTTAAAAACTGTAAATTTAAAACTAATTAGACTAATATTAGCCCAAAGTAGGCCTATGCAAAGTCAGATTACTGCAAACAAATAATAAACCAACTTTTCTTCATCTCAGTGTAGTACTCCATTTGTTAAAAATGAATACCTCCAAGGTACACCATACCTACCACCAAGGTACACCACTGGTGGTGTACCTTGGCTGTATTGTAAGCTATATTTTAAATAATTAAAAATGTGTGTAAAATGTATTTGGACATTTTATAAAAAATATATGTAACTCCTGATATCCTTAAATTTATGGAAAAAAATGTTTTACTGATATTTTCCAAACACATTTTTTGTAAAAAATTAAAACTTTGAAAATACCTCCAAGATACAGCACCTTCCCCTATATTATCTGTAAAACTAAAAATATCTTGGTCATGAAAAAAATACCTTTTTACAAAGTAAAACACTACTAACAGCACAATTATAGTGTGAGATATTAATAATTTTTGTAAATATGCTATGGTAAATGTGATTAATGTAGTAACTATACATAATCACATCATGTTTTGGGCTTTACAGCCTCTGAGCAAAGCATATTTAGTAGCTTTTCAAAATTATGTTTGTAATTGAGGATTTGAAAAAATTCCTCCTACCCCCACCCAATAAAGAAATTAGAAAATCAAGTCAAGTAGTGTTACCAAGTAAAAAAGTCTGCATAAATACATTAGATTATATTTCATTCAGCTAAAAATTCAATGACTTAGGATATTTTATTATATAAGATTAATATATTGAAATATAACTATGCAATATTGTTTATAAATGCATCAAAAATAAATATTTTTCTTTGTTTGTTCTGAAATTATTCAGCTGAATATGTAGAAATATTTGGACACAACTATTCGGCTGAATATCTGCTCAGTATTCAGCTTACCAAATATTCGGCCAACTGAATACGTGGCAAAACAGCCAAATAGGCTGAATACTGAATATTCATTATATCCCTAATTTGAAACACTTTCAGGATAACAATACTGTGAAATTTTTTAGTCTGATAAGGGTGCCTCGAATTTTTTTTAGCCTGACAAGATTTAAAAACCACTGACATAATTAATCCATAGTCAAGAAATTTCATTTTCATTATTTGTTCATTCTTAGTACAAATTGGATATATTTATCATAGGTCATGGTCACATAACCTGCACAGATTCTGATATATGTACAGCTGATAGTTTGTTCACAGGATTCCAAACAAGAATTCTTATACATTATGGCCTATGGATACAAATGGTGCTACATTATGGATACAAATCAGTATGTAGCACCTATGTAATGGTGCATTGAAGTAAGTCCAAACTGGGTAAGTATACTATAGGTCATCATTGCACAAACTGTTTAGATTTTGGTGTGCGTTTATTTACAGGGTGGCAAGAAGAATTCCTATAAATTATGGCCTATAGATGCAAATTTTTTGAAGTGCACTAGCACCTGAACACTGCATTCAATTAAGTTGAATCAATTTAAATGTTTGGTAAGTGGTCCATTACTGGCTCTTTTACCTTAGTTAATTAAAATCAAAGAGTATAAAAATAACATCCTTGATTCAAGGAAGTTAAGAAAATTTGAGTACACATGTATTTTGCTGATCAGAATAAGTAAATAGAATATAAAATTTACAAAATAATGTATCAGATTTACTTATGTACACTAACTTTGTTTAATTATTAAGTCAAAACTTACTTTTGTTTTACAGCTTTCCATCTCTTAAGATGATTTGCCATTAAATATTCCTTTGATAAATTGTTTTGGTCATCCTGTAGAAAGAAAAATAAAATCAAAATTTGTGAAATGATAAATGATACAAAGGTGGGGTGGGATATTGTAATTTTATACATTTACACACACTTTTTAAAAACTGTTAATTTTAAAAATTCTACCAGAACACTGTTTTCTTGTATAAACATGTTTAGGGTAGCTACCAAACTATCACTTGTAAATTATCCAAACTTTTCTGATATTCCCAGTCATTAGAGGTTGAAATCTACTAGACTATCATTTCTAAAGTTTTGATATTTTAGGTATTTATACTATTTTGAGTTAGCCTTTCATATAAACTAGGAAATAAGTAGGGATCAACCAATAGTATCGGTGCTGATACCTCCTATATTTTTAGGTATCGGTATCAGTTCTTTCATATGTCAAAAGTATTGGTAAAGTATGGGTTCCCAATACATTCATCCTTTTTACCGAAACTTATCAGCCGATAATTAGCTTTTCAGAAGAAACAACATGCAGGTGCAATACCACTCAAGAGTCTACTCTGGTGATGAGATTAGAGGCATCATTAAATTATCATATTTGTATCTGCGACTGTTTTCGAACTGCATTTTTTTTTTTTTTAATCATCACGGAATATGGATGTACCAGGATGCATGACGTGGGGGCTTCAAGTTCATCACCCGAAGGGAAAAAAGAAAAAAACTGTAGTAAACAAAGTCGCAAGCCATACATTAAAGAGAAACATGCCTGGTGATATGATGGGATAAAAAGGCTCTCAGGCCAAACTCAGCATTCACATCTTAATTTTTGGATGCAGGGACAACTAATGTCGAGCTTGGGCCTCTTGCACGTAACAGGAGGGGAAAAAATGACAACCTCACTATACCATGACTCTTCTCAGAAATGATCTCTCACCCGGTGCTTTTCCCCTTCTTAAAAAATGACGCCATACAGAGCCACCAATCAGCGCGTTCTCTAAACTGAGATAGTTCTGGAAGGTTTCACTCGAGCCAATCAGAGAACACGGGGGCAACAAGCAGTATGATCTCATCGGGTGGGAGAAAGATGGTAAAAAAAAAATGGCAGTGCAAAAATCTTAACAGAAATGGAAATGAAAAAAGAAGGGTGACTATCATGACGTGCCTTGGGAAATTTAATAAAACAACAACGAAGTGCATCAAAAACAAAACAAAAATCTAAAATTTTAGTGGAAGATAGCTAACAGTCTGATACAACTCTGGAAAAAGTAAGGAGTTGAAAATTAAAATGGAAGTAGGTGAAAATAATTAAAATCTGGACTTAAACAAAAGGTTCAGAATATTAGTGCAGATTACTGCAGATATAGTTAGCAGAAAAAAAGCAGAAGTTACAAGAAAATTAAGATTTACACCTCTGGAGATCATTAAAACCAAGTACGTAATTGATTTAAAGCAAAAAATATTTATTACTTGGGAAAACATAATTAAAAAACGGTAATTAGTTGTATTTAAAGAACAGTACTATTGACATTTAAAAAAAATCACTCAGACCATTATATCTTGTGATTTAAAGGTACTTAAATTATAAATCAGCTTCATTTACTAAACATCAGAACCAGGGTTTCGGACCCGCCCACAAACACACAAAAAAAAACACTTAAAAAACCCACACAGAATTGGGTTTTATTAAAAATTATAAAAATTTTTCCTTCCTTTCATTTAAATCATTTGTTATTTGATATTAAATACATATAATTTTACCTACATAACTTAATGCATTATATTAGATAAATATATATATGCCAGTTTAATTTTTTTATAATTATTTTTCCAAATTCAACATAAAGAATAATAACCTTTTAAAAAATAATACCTTAAGCTAATTCATTCTATCTGCAATATTTGTTTTGAAATGAACAGGTGTAGAATGCATGCAGGGATAACTTAATAATTTATCGCTTCTAAATCTATTTAAAACCTTATTTATTAACCTTATCTATTTAAAACCTAATTCATATTTAAAACCTTATTTATTAAAATATGTAATTATCAGTATAGTGACAAAAAAAAAAAAAAAAAAATTCTTCCCCAGATAAGAGAAGAATGGGACATGTCTCTCTCTTACAGCTTACAAGCATGCATCTCAAGAATGAATTCAGGTTCAGGAAACCATCCTGTATTCTATTAGTTGCTGAATTACTTTAGTACTGAGAAATGTAAAACTGATTCATTATACATTGTTTATGTGGGATTTAATATCAGACAAATTAAGTCTAGATTTTTAAAAGTAAAAAGGAATATCTATTTCAAGCAAAAATGAATAACTAAGAAAATTATTAAATAAATAGTAGTTCTGGAGTAAGTTGGCCTGCAAAGGGTTTACTGACTTTCTAACTAGGAAATATAACTATGACTCAAAAAACCTAAAGGTAAAAAAAAAATTTTAAAGTTCATAAATTTAAAAAGAAAACAGCCAATCAAAAACAACATATTTTTCTAAGTGAACAATAATATACTTTTATCTATTCTATGATCATAAAACAAATTAGGAGCCCTTTATAAATGCCAGCAGAACTGCATTAAAGTTGAAGTTATTTTTATATTTTAATTAATTAATTAATTATTATTTTGTAATGAGTTTTCTTTGTGGTGTTGTCACTATATTATCACTTTTCTTTGGTTAATAATTAATGTAATTTACCTCCACCCAGAACGTTTTAGTAATTTAAGATCTTTCTAGTTAAAAATTTAAATAACCACTGTGTAATTTCTTACTTTTGGGGGGCTGTTAATTATTTTGTTTTGGCAGTGTAAAGTTTTCCCTTTTGTTTACCTTTTTTTGTGATTAAATTTTCTCTTCACCGGCCGTTTTTTTTGCCTTCAGGATGTTTAAAATTAATGTTCACCTTTTAATTGCCGTTCTGTGGGTAATCAGCACTTTGAAATATAGTGGCTATACTTCATATCTCCCTTTTCATTAATGTTGTTTTGATGGGATTTTTTTTTATTTTAAATTAATTTTCGTAACTTCCCGTAATCCTGCTTTTCCTTTTTTTTATTATTACTTTATTTCTCCGGTTAGGCATCTTCCTGTGAATTTTCAATAATTCTTTTCATCTTTTAAGTTTTGCTTACAATTTCATGCTATTGCATCATTTTCTCTGCCTGTTGCATCAGATCTCAGAAAGGACGCTATCTTTCCCGCACTTTTCCTCCGAAATTCTTCTAGAAGCTTCCTTTTCCCCCCTCTTGCGGTCCAGATCGGACTATCCCGGAATGACTTTTAGGTGCACTCTCGGCTCTGATTGGCTGAGGGTAGCGGTTCCGGAGTGAGAGGAGAGGCAAGCGCGCGATTTTTAGGCAGTTACGCTTGAACGTCCTGACGAGAAGGTGGTGTTTTTTCTTAGCTCTTGCGAGCTTGAGACTTCAAGTTCAGCCCAGCCTGGGGTTGACTTAAGACTTCCACGCGAGGATGACCTAAAGTACTAAGGACATCTGCCCCCACGAACTCACGATGATGCGACCGGCCACTGCATGTGCGTGACAGCCGTGATGAAATTTTTTTACTGCCGCTGAATGATCCAAGCTCAGTAGTTGCAGCGCGTGTGTGATGACCTGCTAGGCCGACACACGTTCCAGCCCCGCCGACGGTGTTGCCGATTAGCACATGGCCCGCCGTGCTCACATCGACTGAAGCCCCTGCCCTCGATCATCAAGCTGCTTGCGCCCGTGATACGGTGAGATGTTTCCATGTTTAACCTTTTTACGATATTTGTGTATCCGTGAGTAGTGCCTCTAGATGGATGACTGCGGTGTGGGTCTAACCCCCGGGTCTCCGGACTGTCGTTTGAGGGCATGATCCTTCCTTTTCCATCAAGATTCTGTACCAGTCAGCTCAAAGAAACGCTGCTTCTCATGGTATCACGATATGGAGGACTGTTCGCGTCATCTGCCCACCCCCCCTTTTTTTTTGTTTTATTTTTTTTATTGTTAAGATGTAATTTTATTTTCTTTTAAGCCTTTTTTTTTTTGTTTGTTTTAATTTCTTTCGACCATCGGTCGTCCTGTAAAATTATAAAAAAGGGATTGAAAGTATTTTGTTGAAATGTGCCATTCTGTATTGTGTTAATTCCCATACAAGAGTAGCATCTAAGCTAAAGTTTAGTGAATTACAAGCAAAACATGATTTTCCACTGAATTTAAGTTTTGGTTTGCAACCATGGGTACCCAGGGGTTTAAAATTTTTTTTTTACCAACATCTATGAGTGCTACCTGATCGCTTTTGCAGCACTGAAGCAGGTGTTAAATTGATCAAAATCTATTGTAATTGTTTTAATTAAGCTGTGAGTTGTACCATAGAAATGTGTGTAAATTTTCACCTTTTTATTTCGCGGTTCATTGTCAATTGCTGCTGAGTCTTGCTTAAATTGTTAAAGTGTTCATTGTGCTGCATATTAAGTTTTAATATTTTTTTTCTACTTGATCTAATATGTTAATTGGTTAAATAAAATGTTTCAATCCCATCCTTTTGGTTCTCTTTACTTTGACAACGATCAACACTAAGGGCGGCAAGAGAAAAATCCTGGGTTATTGTCTTCATTCAAAACAACGCATTTCTGATTTGTTATCTTTTTTTTTAGCTGTGAATTTGAATTGTGGTGTTCCAAATAGGAACAACACTACAAAATGGTGCCGTGAAGGCCCTTGCCCTTTTACCCTTGCGTGTGTTGTCGAAGTAAACCGAACTAAAATTTTGACATTCATAAATGTACCTTTCAATATCTTCTAAAATTTTGCAGTGAGTGTTAGGAATATTTTTTTTAAGTCATGCCAAATTCGAGTAGTAACAGTGGCAATGCCACTGCCTTTCCAAATCCCTCTTTCATTAGTATGTTACCTAATTTAAATGGTAACAATGTCACTACCTTTTTTGATTACCTGGTGCAGATAGCACCATTGGCGTCGTGGACTGACGCACAGTCCATCGCAGTGGCGAAGTTGAAACTTGAGGGCTCAGCTCTTCAATTCTATGCCTCCACTTTGAAAGAGGTTACTTTTGAGTCCCTGCAGGAATTTAGGGCACGTTTTGAGGGCCATTTTGCAGAGTCAAGTGACGTAGCTCAACAAATAGCGAACCTTACAAACTGCAAACAAAATTTAAACGAAACTGTAAGGGACTTTGCTACCAGGCTAGAGGGTATCGCGCAAAAGGCTCTTAAGTCTTCAGCTGGGGAAGAAATTCCAAAACGTTTTAGTGACAACATGCTACTCTCGCAATTCAAGGCAGGGTTAGCCGCAAACATTCGTGCTCAAGTAGTGATAGCGGACCCAAAAACATTTCAGGAGGCCACCGAATTGGCCAAACGTGTTGAGCGGGCACTTCAATCTTATGCCTCGGACATCAATGTAGTTAGTGCACGACCTACCACTAGCGACAGTGAGTTAGCGCAGATTTTTCGATCCACTACGGAGCAGTATACGAAATCATTGGAGCTTTTGACTAAACAAATGGAAGAAATGAAGGTGCAAATTGCATCATTACAGGGCCAACGGAATTCTTTGCCACATAGGCCTTATGCTCCACAATCTCAGCGTTCAGTTGTCTGCTATTATTGCAGAAAAGTGGGTCATATTAGTCGGGTCTGTAGAAAAAAGGAGCGAGATATGGCAGCACAAGCTTCTGCTAATGCAAATCAGAGCCCGTCTACTTCAAATCAAGGGCAAGCTCAGAGTACAAGTGATGAATCCAGTAGGCACCCAAACTAATTGAGGGGGGAGTTTGTACCGGATTGCAACACTCCATGAGTCCCCGTGTAGATCCATTCATTGATTTGTCCCTTTTGCCAGCTAATTTACCTATAATTTGTGTCAAAATTGAAAATATTTCACTTCGTGCTCTCATAGACAGTGGAGCTGCAGTAAATGTAATTTCCAGCCATGTAGCTGATGTTTTGAAAGATGCTAAGGAATTAAATTGTCCAAATTTTCAACTTAGAGCTCTAACCGGTGTAGATATCAATACTGAAAAATTAATTGCTACCAATTTATTTATTTCTGATAAGTCTTTTGATTGTAAATTTTTAGTTGCTCGTGGTATTTTATCTCCAAATTTTGATCTTATAATTGGATTAGACTTTTTAGTAAAAGCTGGCTTTACTTTAAATTGTCATGACTGTCTCTTAAGTAACAAGGATGTGTGTGTCAGCTGGCGGCATGAGCAGCCTGAAAATACTCAGTTATCTGTCCCAGTGACGAGTACTGAACCTTGTCAAGTGTCCTCTCCTTCTCTTTTCGGAAGCCTACCAATAAGAGTTACTGTGCCGCCTTTTTCTCAAAAACTTTTTCATGTAAATGTAAATAATGTTGACTCTTCGTTTATTGGCCAAGACATTTTGTTAGAACCTAATCCTAATTTAAATTTTGATTCGTATTTAATTGCTAACGCTGTTTCTAAAATTTCTCACGATCTCCAATGTTTGGTTCAGGTCATTAATTTTACTTCCGAATCAATTCAGTTAAATAAAAATATGAAACTTGTCTACATAACTCCAGTAAATATTGAAAGGCCTGATGAAATTGTTAATGTTGTTGAGGGACAAGAAGAGAAGGAAGATGATTTTAGCCTATGGGCGAAAGATATTGACTTAACCCACCTTGACGATCAGCAGCGTGAGACCCTTAAATCTTTGCTTATTAAATATAAATCTGTTTTTTCTCTTACTCCTTCTGACTTAGGCGCTTGCTCAATAATTAAACACCGCATTCATTTAACCGATGACGTTCCTGTAAGATCAAAACCTTATCGTGTCCCATACCATCTTAAGCCCGAAATGCGTAAACAAATTCAGACACTGTTGGATGCTGGTATAATTGAACCCTCTACGAGTAGTTATGCTGCCCCAGTGCTTCTTGTCAAGAAACCGGATGGTTCTTTTCGCCTTGTTGCTGACCTCCGAAAGTTAAATGCCAAGACCATCCCCGATAACTTTCCTTTGCCTAATCTTCAAGAAATGATTGACTTCCTGTCAGGTGCTAAGTTCTTTTCTTCCCTTGATCTCACCTCGGGTTTCCATCAGATGCTCATGCATCCTGATGATGCACACTTAACGGGTATTGCCACTGAGGAAGGCCTTTTCCACTTTTGCCGGATGCCTTTTGGTTTGCGCAATGCGAGTAGCAGTTTTCAAAGACTCATGTCAGTGGTGTTGTCCGGTCTCTCCGACTTTCAAATAGGAGTGTACATAGATGATGTAGTTGTGGCATCAGAATCATTTGAGGAACATGTTCACAGGTTAGAATTAGTTTTTGAACGATTAAAACAATCCAATCTGAAGCTCAAACCTAAGAAATGTACTTTAGCAAAAGATGAAATAACTTATTTAGGCCATCGTGTAACACAAGGTAAGGTTATGCCTGATCCAAAAAATTTAGACACTATTTTAAAAGCAAATGTTCCTCGTACTAAAAAGCAAGTTCGCTCTTTTCTTGGTTTAACGGGTTTTTACAGAAAGTTCATTCCTAATTATTCTAATATTGCATTGCCTCTCACTAATTTGACGAAGGATACTTGTAAGTTTGCATGGGGAGATCTTGAACAGGATGCCTTTGATCGTTTAAAACTTGCTTTAACCCAGTCTCCTTGTTTGGCCTTGCCTAATTTTTCCAAACCGTTTTCGATCTGCACTGATGCTAGCAAATACGCGATGGGTGTGGTCTTAGTGCAAGAAGATGATTCGGGATTTCAACATCCTGTTTGTTTTGCCTCAAAAAAGTTTTCTCCTGCCGAGGTTAATTATTCAGTTGTGGAAAAGGAGGCTCTTGCTGTTGTTTTTGGCATAACACATTTTAAACAGTACCTCTACGGTTCTCATTTCACTGTATATTGTGACCAGCAATCTCTTTCGCAGTTGTTTAAATTAAAAGATCCCACTTCACGTATTGCTCGTTGGATTATGTCCCTGCAACAATATGATTATAAAATTATTCACAAGCCTGGTCGTCTTAACTTAATGGCAGATTTTCTTTCGCGTGAAGTTAATACTCTTAATTCCGAACCTTTTTCTTTTCAAATTCCTAAGTTCCCTCTACAAGATATCATTCGGCTTCAAAAATCTGACCCCTTTTGTCAAAAGATTGCTGCTTGCCTCAATAATGAGTCTCCTTATATTCAAAGATCCAATAAATTTTTCTTTCAGCAAAATGCTATAGTTTGTCAGCCTTTAAATAGTAATTCGGAGAACGTTCGTTTAGTTGTGCCTCACACCCTCGTCCAAGATGTATTGCATTTATGTCATGACAACAAAACTGTTGCCCATGCTGGCCTGTCTCGTACCTTACACCGTGTACGTCAAAGTTTTTTTTGGGTAGGTCTCTATAACAACGTAAAAAAGTATGTTTTATCTTGTAAGTCATGTTTGGAAAGAAGGGGTTACCACAAAAATCAAAAGGCTCCTGTGCAAGAGATTCCTGTTGTCGATCGCCCATTTCAGAAATGTGCAATTGATGCAGTGGGTCCTTTTATGACTTCTAGAAATGGCAATAAATGGCTCCTGGTAATCTCTGACTATTTTACAAGATATCCCGAAGCTTATCCTGTCCCTGATATTCAAACAACACTACATCTTTTAGACTAAAATTATTCTGCTTTGAAATAAAACTATAAACTTGAAATCCAAAAAGTGTTATACTATAGAAAAATCTTAATAAAACCCCAAAAAACCCAATAAAACACACTCGGGTTGGGTTAAAAAAAAAAAAAAAAAAACGGGTTTTTTAAAACACTGATCAGAACATTAACATTTGAAAGGTAAATTAATTAGATTAAAATGTCACAGCTTAGATTTATTTAAACAAAACAAACAAAAAAACCACCACAACTTACTCATTTTCCAGGTGTTGTTAGTACTCATTGATACAACGAATTCATTCAGCATTTTGAAATAAATTCATTTATAATAATAGAAAATAAAATCATTTACCGGAACTATATTTACAAGATAAACAATGTTGATCTGTCCTCTGAGCTACACCATGTGTGTAAGTTAAAAATAGCTTATGGTTTGCACATCTACTACTGAATGTCAAGCCTCCGGGCACATGAATGTCTGCTTGGCAAGATTTTGCTTTCAACTAAACAATGGCATTCATTCCTGTCTTTGATTCGCTTGTTTGGTGATAAAGCGGTTATGCTGGTAAGGTGAAAATTATAAGTTCCCTGATTCACAGTCACCCTAAAAAATAAAGCAGAAATCTGCTGATCTCTAAAACAAACAAAATTGCAGAAATTTATGGAAAACTCTTATGCCTGGTTGCATTTAAAAACACTAACTGTTCAGTTTCCATTTTTAAAACTAAATTTCCAGAATTGACCAGAAATTGTAAATTCCCTGATAATTTCCAGTCAATGGCCTCTTGGTCTTGTAATCCTGTTAAATAATCTTAATACAAACATGCACGAATATAATAGAAAACATATACTTACAGAACGTACAAAAAATGGTTCTTTAGGCCATGGAATTGGAGAAGGTACTCTACTTGTACCAGATGGCAGGGGTTTTGGTGGAGGTAATTGATGAATTTCTTCAGAACCCTTAAAAATAGTTTACTTTTTAATATTTTGCAACAGCACAAAAAATTGAAATCTACAAAGAAATCTACAATGTCTTCCCTCTTATTTTATGTTTTTCAGATCTTTAAAAAGGAAGATACAGATAGTTGAAATTTAACAAAAACTATTTCATTAAAGTTCAACATCAACTAATGGCAAATATGATTGTTTTCATATTCAACATTATTCTTCAAAAGCAAAAAGTAATCTTATGTTAAATAAATTTTGACCTTGTGTGACAATTTGATTGATTTAATAAAATTTTTTCTCTTTGTTTTTAGAGCTTTTTGAAACCATCTAAAATGAAGCTAAAGTTCTTTTATTCAAGCCAGGTGTCACCTTCCAGCACTAGTAGAGAATATTGAAATCGATAGATCATGAAGAGCCAGTTCAACTTCATGGGCCATCACTTGTACTATATGTAGCAGTTAACATGAATCATGTTACAAATCAAAATAACTTCCCCAATGTTGAATTCAAAATTAATGAACAATAATAAGAAAAAAGGTGCAAGTTGATAAAAAGCTTAGTTTCTAACCTCTAAAACAATGTCATGGTTGGAAAACTACTTTTTTTTTTTTTTTTTTTTTCAGTAAACTAACACTGCTTAAGTCTAGTCACAACTTAACTACTTTTAGGTGAAATTTTTTGCTAAAGGATCCAGTTTCAGTTTACGTTTGCATTTAAGGATACTGATATACTAATTCTTAAAATAATTATGTACTAATTAGGAAAAACTACGGCTAATTATTAAACAACTGCTATAACTAATTAAGCTGTCAATGGTTCTGTGAAATTTCAGTGTGTGAAATTGCTATGGATAACTTCTTACGGTAACATCATTTACTCATTCCACACACAAACCATTATGAAACCATTTACAGTGGGCCAATTGCAGAAAGTTTCATGCTAAACCTCACACAATGATGGAATTGGTTTAATATGAAGTCTGCCATCAGTCCACTCAAAATGATTTTGTGATGGTTTTTCAGTGATGGATAATAGCTAAGCAGTGTGCAACAGTGATAATGTGGCAAAAATAATGTTAAGAGTAGTTGCCAGAACTCACTAAATTCTTTTTTATTGCAATACATTTTTAAAAAGTAGTGATCTACAGTACAAACTACAAAAAAAGTAGTGACTACTGTAATTTCACTACTTGTATTGCATTAATTCCCATTCTTATGTAATAATAATTGTTTCATCATAATTAAAATGGTCCACTTGTGCTAACATGGTCCAATAGTGTATTAGATGTTAATGCATATGTACCAAATTACATCTGAAATTCTAACTTAGCTCTTAGTTATAAGGTTATTTTAAATGTAATAATGTAAACACACATGCATATACATGGTGTTTCACTACCAGACCAATAAATTTGCAGGAAGCGTAGGGGGCACAGAAACGGCTCGGAATCACAAGCAATGTAGGAGTGAAAATGCTGTAGTTGCAAACTATGGTGCAAAGAAGTAGTGAAAAATAGAAACAGCAACACATTAACGGGACTTAAAACATTTTATTGAACAGCTGTACTACAGAAGGTGTTTGAAACTATAACCATATATGATCAGGCAGGCGAACAACAAAAACTATTTGATTTCGTAAGTTCCAGGGTTTTTTTGTAGATCTATTAAGTCTCTAATCAGAATAGACACGCTTAAAAAATAATTACAGTGAAATCTGCTATGTTGACCACCCAGTGGTTCCACGTTTTCCTGGTCAACTTGGACAGGTGGAGGTAAGTACGAACTTATCAAGGGTAGAGTACTTACTTTTTGATTTTTTAATTTTATCATATACATGCTTATACATTACATAGTACATGTAATTGTACTATAAAATTATGTAAAATATGAAATCAAAATGGTACAACATACGAATAATATTGTTTATTAGGAGTAAACATTAATTATATCTACATATTTATTATGTATTAATTATTGGGTACTGTCATAATATGTATAGTTACTATGTATACTACACATAGTAGCATAGCTGCCAACATTAAATCTTCCTGTATTTGAAGTTTCAGAGTCGAAAAAGGGAAGAAAAAAAGGAAGATTTTTTAACGTAAAAACACTTTATATTTTTGTATATTTACAATACAGTTTTAATGAACTGTAACATGTTTACACACCAGAGACTCTATATGGACTTACTTGGATTGTGTTGGCAAAACCTTTTTTCCCTATAGTTGTAAAATATTAGGTTGTAACGAAAGTTTTCCGCCACTCCAAGTACTGCCTGCACAAGCAGTTCGCGTTGGTGTCTTTGCCAATATTTTGTAAAACGATTTTTGTTATTTGAAAGAAAAGACTTGTTTTAGAGCACTGTGTTGTGAAATCTGTAAAACAATATCGTTATGATTAAGTATAAGGTGCCTGAAATAGAACTACCACACTACCAGATTGATCCATCATTTACTCTCAGTTCTGTCGCAAAAAATCTCAGCTACAGAATGACACTAAATTATGTGTACAGCTTAAGGTACTACTGTTGTATCATATGACACTGTGAAGATTTGGTACCGAAAGTTCAAAAACGAGGACTAGGCTATTAAAGAAGCAAAGCACTCTGGTCATCCTAATAATGCTGATGAGGCCCGCCTACCTGAATTTGTGGAAGAAGATAAAATATTCATCCCCTCGAGAGCTAGCTAAAAGAGTCAGACTTTAGTGCCATGTCCATTAGTCGCGCTAGCATTGCATAAACTTGGCATATAAGGTCAATAGCTGGGTACCGCATGAGCTGACTCAAGCAAATCTGGTGGAAAACTTTCGTTACAACCTGATATTTACATTGGACTTGCAATTCGATAAACTACCAGTAAACCACTCTTAATGGCTCCCCTCTGCATTCAACCTTGGATCTAAAAATCAGAGCTCATTCTAGGTAGGAAAAAGGGCAGGGTGCAAAGGTTTTTAAAAAGTACACTTAAAAAAAATGTGTAAAATAATGCTTTATTGATTATTAAATTAATAATAATTAATTAGCAATCTTTATTAATAAATTAATTACTAGTATTTATTAAAAATTATATAACATTAAGTTGATAAAGCTAAGTAATGTAAAAGAGTTAATTACTTTTTTAAGTAACTTTGTTAAATTATAAATGGTTAAGTTAATAAGTTCTTTAAAAGATTTTTTCTTTTTATCACCCAAACATACCTAACAGACAAGAAAATGCTTAATTAACCCTTTAACGTGCAGTATTCCCACTCTCGGAACATGAAACTCTGACAGTTTGAATGTTGCCAGTCACGAAGAATAGATTTGATTTCTATAAAAATAGTTGCTAGTGACATAGCTCCACGAGAATCCCTTATTTTTTAGCACATTATTTCCCATAAAAAAATTATCACGATTATTTTTAACAGCACTGACATCTGCTAAAAAATGGAAGAATGCGAGAACAGCTGGATAGATTGCCCAATGCTGAAGAAAGGGCAGCCGTTGCTATTGCTCGACTTACTATACTGTTTGAATAAATTGGGACAAGCATGTTTTTCTTGTTTGAGTTGGTATGTGATTACCAGGGATATCCTGAACCACCTCAAACCAGTTATATCTGCATAGAGGTAGTGTGTCAGATTGACCATGGCTATAATTTACTGGTTTGACTGATTTTAGTGTATCAGTAGTCCAGCTGTGACACTTTTACTCTGGCAGCTTGCGTTTACAGTTTTGTGTTCCGGGGTAACATGTGTCATTTTGCTTGTTCAAAGATGAATATCACTCAAAAAAAAAAAAACATTCCAAAATTATGGCTCTTAATGAACACACTTCAATGACTGTAAGAGATATAGCTACAGCAGTTGGTGTGGCCAAATCAAGTTTTCAAGAATTTTACAAACATTTAAAAATTTCGGATCATCGTCACCAAAAAGAAAAGGAAAATGTGGGTGCAAATGGAAAACTACCTCAAAAACGGATAAAATTTTAATAAGAAAGAGCAAAATAAAACCCAAGAAAAACAAGTACAGACCTTCGGAGGGATTTATTGGATTATTGAGTAGAAATGAGTACCTCAACTGTACTGTTAAAAGGCTTCTAAAAGTTGGCTGTAAGGCAAAAAAAACGAGGAAAAAACAATTTCTTACTCAAAAAATGATGAAAAAAGGCTTAGCATGGGCTAAAAAATACCGGTCACGGACTGTTGACGACTGGAAGGTGATTTTCAGTGATGAAACACATTTATTTGTACAGGGGTACAAATCAGGTGTAGTTAGGCAAAGTGAAGGTGAAACTCTGTGACCAGATCATATCTAACAGACTCTAAAACATCCTTCTAAGCAGATGTTTTGGGGATTTTTCATAACAAATGGCACTGAAAGCATAGTTCCTCTTAAAGGCATGATGAATACTGTCAAATACATAGAAATGTTGTGCAGTAAGGTTGCTCCATTCATGGAAAAATTTAACAGAACATTTCAACATGACTTAGCCCCTAGTCACAATTCGAAATTGGTTCAGACTTTTATGTGAGAAAACAAAATAAAAGTGCTGGTTTGGCCTGGTAATTCACCAAACCTAAATCCCATTGAGGACTTATGGCATATTTTCAAGAACCGTTCAGCTAAGATGAATTGCACAACAACGGAACAAATGATAAAAAGTGCTATTCAAGTGTGGTTCCATGATGATGAAGTCAAGAACATGTGCATTACACTAGTGGAGTCAATGCCAAGACATGTTGAAGAAGTCATTTCTGCTAAAGGGGGACATACTTCATACTAATATAGAGATTTGTCAATGTACTTAAGGTATGTAATGATTAAAAGCTAAGGTTTTAGGAAAAATCGTATTTTTCCATTTGTCCCAATTAATTCGAACAGCATAGTAACTACCAGCAAGATGGCAGACGATCGAAATATTCATTGCGTGCCACAGATCTAGAGACCCTATTTTGACTCAGCTGGCTGTGCTGCACAGCCAGCTGATTATCTTGCAGCCATTATAAGTATTCTTCTGTTGATTTTAACAATCAGCTGGTCATCTATAAAAGTGACAATATTGAAATAGCAGGAAAAGAGATAAGAATCTCGCCCATCTTTCTTCTCCCCCAATTCATAAAGAAAACCACAAAGAAAGAAAAAAAATATTTTGATAATAAATTTCTAACTTTTGAACCAATTAAGATGTCTTTTTTAAATTTGGACTCTGAATCAATTTTTGCATTTAAAAGTGATCTGTAAAATTTCAAACGAATAGGTCCATTAATAAAAAAAATTATAGATGACTGAATTTTTACTCAGTTGATTTCCCCCTTATCGTCACAAAGACAAACCTTGACAAGGCCTCCTGCGTTTGCCACGCCTCATGCTTCCAGGAAAGGGAGAGAGGGCAGGGGAGTTCTATAAAAGCACAGCTTAAGCTAATTATTATCTTCAAATTTAAATGTTCTAAGTTGGCCCCTTTATTTTTTTTACCGTAATGATGTATTTTCTGTATATGTCAAGCGGTTCACCAGAAAATGCTGTTATAATCCCCCCCCCCATGAATTTTTCAGCTGTGGGGTAAGATGGAAGTACTTTCAAAGACAGGTGAAATGGGAAGGTGTGTTATCGGCTTTTCGCATCAGCCTGTCCATGGCAAATTCCTCTCTTTCATATGTCAAGTATCATTAGCACGTTATGTGTGAACATCTAAATAACAGTTGAACAAATAAAAGGGCTAAAGAAACTTCCCTAGATTTGAAAAAAAAAACTCACCGACAAAAGAGGGTGTCTAGTTTTTCATCATCGGGGCACTAACGTGAATCAAAAGGCAACAGGACCAACTTTTTTTTTGTGCAAAGGGGCAGGAGGGAAAAGCACGTCCCAGATGGTGCTAATTGAGAGCAGTTTTTTATCAAATATGTTTGTGACTAACGATAGTTAAAGAAAAAGTGCCATATTTACCCATGTATAAGTCGAGAAATTTTGGACAAAAAAGAAGGCTTTAAAGTTGGGGGATCGACTTATACGAGAGTCCTTAATATATATATATTTTTTTTTTATCAGAAGTCAAAAATGTCCCTTTGAAAGACAATTGTTTTGTTCCCGCATTCCATAACACAGTGACGTCGATTTCCGTACCAGGAAGAATGTAGCAATACAGAGACTGAAAATGTTTATAATGATGAGCTGATGACGACGAAGGAATTTTGTGAATTGTTTGGTGAGTCCATTACTGAATTGGATCTTAAATCAGTTTAACTTTGTATATTACTACTTTACCCTATCAGTTGTGTCATTTATTACGATTAATTATCAGTTTAATTTTGTATACTACATTTGTGTATTGTTATCTTTATTAGTGAATATTTAGTGCTTCCTTTTTTCCCTGATGATTTTGAATAAATGTATTTAAAAGAAAATTTAATTTCTTGGCCAGGAAATTGGGAGGGTTGAATTATACACGGGATTTTAAAAAATTCAAATTTCTTGATCGGGAAAGTGTGTGTGTGTGTGGGGGGGGGGATCGACTTGTACGTCGGATCAATGTATACACGGGTAAATACGGTATAAATTTTTAAAAAAAAGGAAGATAATAGATACTTTTTTGAAATACCAGAAGATATTTGATAAAAATCAGAAGGCGGAAGATGTGCTTGAAAAATGGAAAACTTCCCTCAAGAACGGAAGAGTTGGCAGCTATGTAGTAGTAAATTTGTCAGAAACAAGTTAATTATGAAACACAATTTATTACTGTATTAATACATTTTGCATAGTGTATGTATGTATTAAGGGCTTTGTAATTACATAAGCAAGGTAAGCATCTCATCGGGACACCACCTTCAAAGGGAGACTATTTCAAACTCAAAAACTGAGAAAAACTTGAGCATAAAAGGGGCACCTTTTATATGATTGATGGGGGCGTGCCCCTGAACATAAGGAATAAAGATGACACTAAGAATCTGGACTGAAATAGTCATTAATCTTGCTTTGTCAGCAAGTTTTAAGTTTTGTTCTCACCCAATGTTCTTCAAAATTTTCATGTAACTGCATGAGTTTGTCAGGACTCATTGTTGTTCTGGACTCATTTTTGCAGCATAACATTGTTATTCTTTTCTAAAATTAATGACCTCTTTGTAACTAATAATTGTATGATCAGAATCATCATCATCACTTATCTCCTCAGTCACTCTGCAGAACAGTATGGTAGTATGCATCTGTACTATGTATTCAGTGTGAATGGGAAGCAATAAATAGCGGAAAAATATAAAAGTTGTTAGAAGAATGGCAGAAAAAATTCTGGAAGTGGTTAACTTACACTTACAAAGGTTTTGTGCTACGCTTTGGGACAAATTCTACCTAATTAGCTGGTCAACATACAAGTTAAACAGGTGGTCAATTTATAAAGGGTTCACTCAATGTTAAAGTAATTAAGCTATTCCGTTCTAGGTCAATTAGGTCAACTTAGACAGGTGGTCAACTTCACATATTTCACTGCACGTTAAAGGAAATTTATTCTTGCTGTGAATATTTTTTTAATAATCCCAGTAAATATGCTTATACAGAAATCAGAAATATTAATTTATTACAATTTAGACAAAAAAAATGTCTAAAAAATAAAAAAAACACGCATTATTTTCACAAATCAGACAGCTGTGCAACACTTTTATTCACAGATTACTGAACAACTAAAATGTTTTCAAGAGAATACAGCAATCAGAACAAATCAAATATAAAATATTTTACTTGTTTAGTATCTTCTCCTGTATCATTCTTTTCATTCTGCGGTTGGTTTCTGATCCAAGCTCTAAGAATTGGGTACAGAGGTGTCTTTTCAGAAAAAGGGCTTAAATCTATAGGACGGCCACAAATTTCCTTGATATTCGATTCTAAAAGGTAATTAGCAAAATAAAAAAATTAGAAAACATTTTTAAAATCTGCCAAAAAGGCTTTGTTCATAGTTAAGTTAAAAATAAAATCCAGGACTAGTATAACGACTGTATCATTTAAACAATCTACATAAATTAAATATGACTTTAACCCTTTCATATTCTGCATACACAAAAATTACCCATTCTATCATACAAGATGGATGTCCTAATTTGTACACATAAAGAAAAACCAATTTTATTGAAGATCTTTATAATACAGTTATTTTTCAAATACAAATTTAATTTGAGGAGAGGGGAGGGGTAGGTTGGACACATGCTCAATCAGTGTGTAAAAATATTGATAGAATTATACGTAATTTTTTCAAATTCCTTTCATTTTTCAAAATTTGGTACAGGAAAAATAAATTTCCATTTTTATTTCAGATTTTATCAATGTCCTAAAAGCAATCTCAATACCTCAACCAGGGTGAGTATTCCTAATTCAGTTTGAAACAGCACCTTTAAGAACATTTTCAAGGAAAAAATAAGCACCTGCATGTTTACGTGCTTACATGCATTTCTTTAAAATAAGTTTAATTATCAAACACAATTGTTATATATAATACATTTTTAATAATTTAACATAAAATAAAAGAATGCCTCCGAGGCCGTATACAGTTGCCTACTTCGTGACAGTTTAAATATTTTTTATTAAAGTTAGCTTTATACTGCTTATAAACAAAAACTTTTTCCTTGGCAAAACCTCAGGCTGTGAGTCAGAAACCTATAATGTTTGTATTTTGTTACTCTCCCTCTGTAGAGAAATTACATTTTGTGCAGTATTTTTGTAATAACAATGACTGGCCTGGGGGGCATTCTTTTATTTTGTGTTAAATTATTAAACACATGTTTCTATCAAGCGGCTTTTATAAGCGCTATGTAGCGTGTGTATTTTCTGTATTTTTATGAATTACTTCTAAATAATTTTTAATTATACATACATAATATATATATATATATAATTATACAAAGAAGTCTCTCAAAAAACTGAAAAAAAAAAGAAATCAAGTGTGAATTAAAAATAAAATACAAGAGATTAAATTATGCCTGAAGTAAAATAATTTAATACTAATTTATCATGACCTCTTAATCGATTTATTAATATTTTATTAAAACACACTGGTTTTTAAGAGAATGCACATTCATTAGTCGAGTAATGAATTTTTGTGTTATTAAGCAAGAAATAATTGTACATGTACACACTCTGCTTTTAAGATAAGGTATAAAAACTCATTGCTAACAACAAAAAGTGTAAATGCACACACAGGAGGTCCACTGGCTCACCAACAAAAAAAAAAAAGTAGCCGAAATAGCATACTTTTTTTTAATTTAGTATAGCAGGTTTTTCTTTAATTCAAAATATATTCTTGACAAAGAACTAAATAATAATAATGAAAAAGCACAAGATGAAATAATCCCATTGATTTTTTTTTTTTTTTTTTTTTTTTTTTTTAACTTGTTGATTATATTTTCTTGTTCTCGTTCACTTGATGGGAGTTTTTAACAGAGCACCTCACGCATTATGTGGCTATCTCCAGTATGAGGTGTCGTTGTACCATGATTAAGTTTCCTTAACTGTGTGATACTTAGCTTATTTTAAATCAGTTCAGACAGTATTGGATAAGGCAGTAGAGTTCAATTTGTACTAGGGCAGCATGTCAGGAGTATTGCTCTTGAATGTTAGCACTTGGAAGGGTTGGCTATGTCGTACTACCCTATACTTGTAACTCCCCTATTTGTACACTGACAATTTTTCTGGTGACTAAGTAAAAAAAAAAAAAAGCAAACTTTAACATCAATGGGCACTTGACCATCAGTCATCTGCCGCAATTAAAACCCAAAATATTGGTCATTTTATTATGGTGGCAACCAGTTCAATGTTACTCCTTATGAAGGGATAGACAAGTGAACAACGAAATCTAAACTGGGAATCGAACAGGGACACAAGGTATGATAGAATGGTTTTGTTAGCCACTACACCCCCTAGTTCAGGAAAGAAAGAAGAAAAAGAGCACAAAAAATCTTCTTTACATGATACTTTTTGATTCCGTAGTATACATAATACAATTACTGAAAACAAAAATGTATCATGATCACCAAATCACTGCTTGGTACTGCAGGATACCTATGACATGCAAAAAGTCATCTTAGGAAGGCCTCTAGGAAACAGTGTGATAGATAAGGATAAAATGGAAACAGAAAAGAGGAAAATTGTCTTTTTCCAGTCACCAAATTAGTTGCCTAGAATAAATGAAGAGTTGCCAAATATTTGAAAATAGTGCGAAAATGGCATTTTTTTAACCAAACAAGTACTTTACATTGCCATAAAAACAACAAAACTTTGTAGGAAAAGTCTTCTATTTGTTGCTCGTGAAACCTTGCATGTAAAGTCATGCATGAAACATTGTTAATATTTAGTAATAACTTCTTTTCTTATTTTGACATTTTAGCAATAAAAAAAGTTTTTTTATGATTATTTAAAGTTGCTTCATGGAATTTCAAGTATTACTTCTAAAAGATTAGCAACTTTTTTTGATTGGGAGGGGGTTGTCAGTCATCAGTTTGGAAAAAGATTATTAAAGGAAATTCTGACATTTTATATACTGTTAATACAAGACATACTTTAAATCCGAAAATGAGCATGTAATAATGCTTGCAAACTACTCTTTATGGTTACCCATAAGGGGGCAAGGTAGGGCAATTGCTCCCTTCTAGTATTTTAGCATATTGTCTAATGATGTAAACAAACTTGCATTAAAAAGTAAAAACAATACTGAAATTGTTGAAAGTTTGAAATTTGCCTTCCTCTGGAAAAAAATTTTGAGATTTGTCTTCCCCCCCCCCCACCAGAAAAACTTCTATGGTTGCCCATGCTACTGTCAGTAGTGTGTAAAAATTCACTAATAGATAACTTTTTTTAATAATAAAATTACTAAATTTAAAATAGAAGTAAATTTTTACTCTAAATGCAATAAAACAAATTTTAAAAAAAACTTTACATTCTTTTTTTCCCAGCCAAACTGTGGCATTTCACTTGGTATTTTACTACCCCTCCCCCCTCAATTAGATAGAAATATTACTCCATAAAAGCAACAAAAATGCAATAATAATCCATTAATCAAAGGAATGTAGTGAAGAAAACAACATTCTATCTACCATGAATTGAAACTTAGAAATGAATAGGGATGATTGTTTTCTATGCAAAATCCAACTATAAAGGACAAAAGGAGGGGGGGCTACTGCAGCAACATTTCTTTGGCTACAACACCTGACCTACTAACAGCATAGTATGAATTATTTGTGAGCGAAAGTAGAGGCTAATTAGGAAAAGAACCGCATCTGTCATGTTTGTGTGATCATTGTTTACAAACACAGATTTCTGATAATTTTCCAGGTCACATTATGTGATTTTCCAGGTTTTAGGCTAAAATTTGCAATTCTATATAAACTTCTCCCTTTCTTTTTCAAAATGAAATTCCGACTTTTTCAGGATTCCCAGACTGGTAGCAACCCTGTATGAAAATATACTTTTCGATCCCTGTAACACCTTAAAAAAAAAACAATAAAATTATCCCTAGACAAGATAATGCAAAAAATTTCTATCATTATATACAGATTCAAAATTTAGCAGAATTTCTGTTCACTAAGATCAAAACAAGTATCAATTTAGGCAGGTTTGTTGTTATAAATAGTATCATTATACACAAGTTTTATTGTAATGTGTATTTTGATAAACACTGCATGTTTTTTAATAGCGTAATTAAATTATACTTGTGACAAACATGATACAGAAAGAGTCTAAACATGCTTATAAAATTGAACTTTGGGAAAATCTTGAAATAAGCAGACAATAAAGCACTTTAAAATGATAATTAAAAAAAAAACTTTTTTAGGCCTAAGTGGATCAGTTATTTATACTTGAAAACAGAAAATGTAACTACCCATCTTGGTATGTGCCTTACTATAAAACATTCCTAACTATTATGCTTACTTGTAGCAGGTTCCTGACTGGCTGTTCGATTAGCATATGGCTTTTTGATTAGCAGTGAACGTATGCCTGGTTGTGGAGCAGCACCAGGCAACCTCTTGTGCATAGTTTGTTTAAATAGCACCCACTCAGACAACTCAGTAAAGTAAACAGTACATGCTCCTGCAGGCAGTGGTTCAAAAATCTCAGAGATTTTCTCTTACTTGCATTTTAGCAAAAGTGGCTTCTACTTCTTTGCATTTCAGACTATCTTTTGCATTTAGCAAAAAAAGCAACCGTAGCTTAATCCGTAGTGTACA
>JAWZYV010018429.1:0-24349 GCA_038373885.1 Cheiracanthium punctorium | reverse complement strand
TAAGCACATTTAGCTAAACTTTGGTTTTCTGAGGCATACAAAGAGCGAAGAACTTTAAAAGATGCAGTAGCAGTTTCTGACACATTTTCAAAGTCAGGAAAAGTAAAAGAAACTATAAATAATCTTTCTTATTTATCCAGTTATTTCGCATTGATTTTACAATGTGAACTGGGTCTAAAATAAAAAAACAAAGGTCTTTCAGGACATGCAGGGTTGGGAACAGACATATCAAAATTTTTTCCATCAAAGAAAAGCTTGAAAACTTTCCTATTTATTGAATTATTATCTGCTATAAGAGCAAACACTTTTATACCCAGATTTTCAAGTGATATTATTGTTTTCAAAACAATTTCATATAAATCCTCTGCATTATTCGTTGTCACAGATATAAGTCTTACAACATTTCGATAAGATGATAACAGACTGGATATTAATAATGTATGAACAAACGTAGCTTTCTGACAAATATCTGTTTCTGATCCTCCAGTGACACTTGCTCCTTTGTATGTAAACATTGGATTAATATGAATTTCATCCATTTGTAAAACAAGTTTCTCATGTTCTTTTAAGTGTGCTAAATTTATTTGAATATATTCTAACGAGTTTGTACGAATATCATTCATCGATCTTTGATTGTTCACTTTTTGTAAATTCCTGAAATGGGGAATATTAATCAAATCATAATCACATATTTGTTTGTATGCTAATGAGGACTGCATAAATAATTTCAAACACCATAACAGTGTTTGATTACTGAGGCATTCTTTTTTTGAATAAGTAACTGTAACTGCTCAATTATAAATGTAATTTTTCTCATCTTGTTATCGGAAATTAATTCTTCTTGTACTATATATTTCAGAGTGTCGCACACACTATTAAGGAGATATTTCAGAGGATCGGTGTTCTCAGGAGAATCTGAAATGGTTTTAAGCTCATCTAAGCTGCTGTTTATCTGGGAAAAAGAATTTAAAATGGAAATATTATTTAATGTAGAAAGGCGAACAATCCTGTCATTATTATAAGCAGTAGCAGAAAGTTGTTTATCTATTTTCATTGAAGCTTTTAGAGTATCAACGATTGGAAAAATTAAATGATAATTTTCTGAAAATGTAACTTGCCAATTTTGTTCTTTGAACAACTTTATTTTCATTCGCAACATATCTTTTAGCTGAACAAAAGTTTCAAATGTATTTTCTTTAAGAAAAATTTCATGTGTTTTTTTACTTTCATAGCCATACTTTCAAAGCATTTACTTTCATAGCCATATTCAACAAACGCTCTTCTTGGTCGTCTAAATTTTTTTGCTGCTTCGGAGGTTCATGCGATAAATATTTAGAGCGGTTTGGGAAAATGATTGGCACTGCTCCTTCCTTTAATTTTGGACGTTCCCTTTTGCATGTCAGAATAGTCCCATCATCTTTTTTGATGCTGTCATTACGAATTATCGTTTGGATCAAAATGTTTTTCACAAACTACGGCACATTTTCCTGGATTATAATCTTTTCTGGGAATATTTTTTAACCATTTTGCTCTTAAAATGGGGTCCTTTGGAAACGAGAAACATGATACTCTTTCTTTGCTACTGCGATAATTCGATGTGCAGTTAGTAACAACACACATATTAGGCATTTTGAAAATTGCGTCTTCCTCCACATGGTATCCAAAACTGCACAATTCTTGTAAAAAAATAGCAAAATATAAACGTAAAATAATAATATTTAATGAAAATCAAGACTTTAGCAACCACGTGGATAAAAGCATGCTCCTACTATCAACTCTAGCCCCTAGCAGGTACTAACAGGTGTGTAAGTGAACAGGTGCTCCTCAAGCAGGTTTTTCCTTCCCTAGCACTGCTATCGTGACGTCACAAATAGCGCGCCAGAGCTTTATTGTCCGAGATAGCCGTGTCTCGACTGATCTGGGCCTTCGCCCCCCCCCACCTCAAGATAAAGAACCACATGATTTCTACTTCTCATCACTGGAGATAAAGCTTTTATGCTACGGCGCTCCATGAAAACCAAAACTTCAGTCAGTCAGTCAGTCCTTCTTGGAATCGGAAAGAAATTCTAAAATCTAGTTTAATTGTACGTTACTTTCGTTTAATTATGCTGTCTAATCGTGTCATTTTGGATTCCTCAGAGCAAGGAACTACCCTATTAATGAAAAAGTTACATTTTTTCCTCCATAAAATATTCAGACACCTTCTCTTCTCCCCCATTCTGAAGGATGAAATCAGGTTCGAATTACGGGCATGACCAAAAAATCGGACTGGTATCATAATGAATTGAGAGCAAAGCCTGAAAATGCGATTTTTGTTTATGAAATGATAATTTAAAAAAAAAAATCTAATATCGTTTTTTGTTTCATTGCGGGTGATATGTTTATTTTTTTTTTTGTGGTCATCTATCCCTTTGTCAGGTCATTTTCATTAACTCCTAAGGGAATTTGTTTCTCTGCATTTTTGAAAATGAATTTTTATATTATAACGTATCCAAAATCTTACCTCACTGATGTAACACACATGTTAGATGACGAAATATTTATTTTGGAACACCTATACATCTTCCAAGAGCAGATGATTTCGTTTAATTTTTTTTCAATGAAACACAAAGTTTCAAAGAAGTATTCGTATAAATTTAAAGTTTTTAAATCACTTACTGAATTCACTAAAAGTAAGCTTAAGTTCGTCATTTTACTTCACTTTCCCCTGTACGTTTTATGAGTGTTATTTTCCAAACTTTTTAATTTTACCTTTTAACATCAGTTTCTTCTTGAGTATTCTTGTTTTAGAGTAGAAGTGGTGAACCTTTTAGTTTATCAGTGTGCCAGTGAAATTATGATTGGTTACTTTCAGGTGTGCCGCATGTTATATTTCTTTTTAAAAATCAACTTCTGCTTTCATTTTTAATTACCGAATTATATTCCCTAACTATAAGAGTGTTTAGTTATTACTTTTCATTAAATGTGAATTCAGTAAAAAATATTTTAAACAAATATTAATTTAAGATAAGGTAAAATGCCCCGTGAAACATTGCTTTCAGCGAATGCCAGTAAATAAAAGTAACTTAATATGCAAATGTGGCGCACCACCGAAATACCTGCCGTATTCCACCTGGTGGCACGCATGGTATAGGTTCGCCATCACTGTTCTAAAGACTTATATTTGTCAGCCGTTTTGGATTTTATTTTCTTATGTTAAACAACAAAGTATCTCAGTAACAAAATACTCAAAAAGTGGTCAAAAGGAATACAGAAAAGTATTTATTGAGTGCAAGAGAATGACAGTTTTGTGTTCACTCACAATGCAAACACTGTTACATAATTAATGAATATACACAACTATTACAAAACACTTCTCCAATAATAGGAAAGAATAGGACATTCGATACAGTCATTGTGGCTTGTATTTTTCAATCTTAAGAGCGTTCCATCTGAAGAGCCATCGTATTCACTGCACTTTTGAACAGTTTTAAAAACAAACTAGTGGTGTCGGAAAGATAAATAAGACTTCTTTACTATGGACTAAGCGAAATGGTCTGGCACTAACAGTAAAGCTGTATGTCTCATGTAACTTTCAGAAAAAAATCCATAAGCAGAAATATTGCCTGTCGAAAAAATGTCGCAAAATTCCGTATGTTTAGCAATTTTTTCCTGACAACTCCTATAGGTTCATTGCCTGTGTCAGTTCACAGTGCAGTTTGTTGAGAGACATTCTAAATTTTTCCGAGTCTGTTACGAAATTAAAGTTTTCGAATAGCTGTTCAAAAGTGGCATGATTTTCAAGTGGAACAACCTTAATGCGCGACATTTCTGGTAGTTAAAAATAGGTTTTATATTAAAAACGTAATTTCTATAAAATTTATCTCAAAAAAGTCTGTGTGGTACATTTTCGTGAGCGGGTGTCCAGTTGTCATAAAGTTTATACGCTGACGATATTCTGTAATAGAAAAGAAGTGAAACAGTGCTACTGCCATGAAAGTGAAAAAAAAAAGTTTCTTTAAAGAATGCCAATTTAAAGAATATATTTCAAAAATGTTGACTAGTTTTTATTTGGGCTCCCCTCTAACGAAAAATACTAAAAATACTGTATTCAAATAAGCCTAGAAAGGAAAAAACAAATTTACTCTTTCTACGAAGGTCGAAAAAAAGATTCACAAAGGTTGATTATGAAAAATGTGCGCCATTTTATTTTGGAAAAATTGCAATGATTATTTTGGGTACTGTTCCATAGGCAAAATCCGCAACGTGCACGTACACCGAATGTACACGGTGGTGTTCAGCTGTAAGCCGGTATCAAATCCACAACCTTCCAGTTTAGCGCTTTAATCACCGCAGCTTCTAAATGAGAGAGTTATTGACCTACTCTTTTATTTGTTGTTCTAATTACGCCAATGGAGGAACAAAAAATGCGCCTGACAGGCCACAGTACCGTGTTTTGCGATAGTACGGGCACATCAGGTCCTCAAATAGACTAACTGATGCAGGCTAAAACTTAATTTAGACACGGCGCCTAGGGTGAAACCTAAATCTTGGTGCCCCATGCCCGCTTGTCCCCCTCTATTTGTGTGCCTGCAGATACTATTGGTAAAAATACGTCTCAGTTTGAATATTTGCATCCCCCTGGCGAGATGAAATACTTGGGATTTTTAAATGGCAACATAGCAGTATCAAGTAGAAGAAATGTATGGAGACCTGTTTTATTGGCAATCTTGTTTTTTTTTTTTTTTTTTTTTTTTGCTAATGCCCTTTGGCAACCGCGTTGCGGTGACAGATCCCCCTATATATGCAGGCGTTGGGCCGAAGGAGCGGCTTCCATTCCAATGAGCCCCAGTGGGAGGAAGTCCGTCTTAGCTCGGGGTCCCGTCATTTTGAACCCATTCCAGAGGAGGGACCCACCCCCTGAAATCGGCACCCCCAGAGGTATCGTTTAGAGATGAGTTCGGGCTCATTTTTTGAAGCCCGAGCCCGCCCGAGCCCGAGGACTTTTAATCCGAGCCCGCCCGAGCCCGAGCAATATTATCTAAGTCGGAGCCCGAGCCCGCCCGAGCCCGAAATTTCAGCTTAAGATATAAAAAAAAAATCCAATTACTTCATTGATAGAATACAATCAATGTATCATGTGCATGCATCATGTCAATGTAATCATGCCGTTTGTGCAAATTAAAGACAAATATAGTTGCAAACTCTCAATGCATTTTCTAATTCTTTATATATCCATGTTTATCAAATAATGGCGGATCTCATGGCTAACTAATCAATATAAGCTGCGTTCTGAAATATCGAAAGAGCTTCACGCACCTTCTAGGCGTCAGTGCCGTTAATTTTTTTTATAAGTATACTTTTATTTTCCTCATGAATCACTTTTTAAAATCTATTTCAAGGAGTATGTTTAACAAAGGAGAAATTTTTCACGAGCCCGAGCCCGAACGCAATTGTGAATTACAGAGCCCGAGCCCGGTTCGGGCCCGGGCTCGGGCTTTCGGGCTCGGGCTGAGCCCGTCTCATCTCTAGTATCGTTTAACAACTTGGAGGACTTTGGAGCCACGACGGATTTTACGTGCACCCGCTCCCATGAGCGTACACGGTTCCACAGCGGACGGGCCGAGAGGGGGAAGTCCCTCCCAAGCACTGGCCAAGCCAGATGCTGCTCCACTTGCCGTGTTCTTATGGGAACGGAGTTGAGCGCCCAGTCCACTGCGGGACATTGGCAATCTTAATGAGAAATGATTGTCTGTCGAATATGCGCGTGCATCAGTTGCCAAAGGATGAAAAGCAAAGTAGAAACATTCCTTTTCCACTAAGCCGATGCCCACCCATACACTTTTGGGATATTTACTTTTCAACAACAACGAATCTCTAGCTTGGCTACTAAAATTAAATCCCCATGCTACCGAGATATATCCGTATCACCAAGATGATGATATAAAATCTCGCGTAAACGTCAGCATTCCTATGCACAGCATTGCATAGGAAATTCCTATACACTTTAAAAGTCCTAAAGCAACAGCTGTGATTTTGACATAGTCCTTCCGCCGCGAAGTAAGCTCATGGGCTGCTCACAAGTATCGTCCCCTAAACCTTTGGTTCCCAAACTTTTTCTCACTAGGAATCCCCCTTTTAAAATCCGAAAGAAATTGGCTAACTCCTTGTGAAGCCGTTGTATAAAAATATATATCGTTTTGGCGAGCCCCCGGAGTATAGTGCAGTTTATAGTGCTTATTTATTATTTTATCCCTTTAAACTGTGACCTACACAATTGTGTAGGTGATCTACATCCTCTCAAAAAGTGTAAGCTAAATTTCCTAAGCTGATTTCATACATAAAACCTTGTTCTTCATATAGAGAATCAGGTATAAAATAATAATTTCTCGTTTATCTTTTGAGTTGTGTGTTATTCGATAAACGTTATGAGTTTTACGAAAAACTAAAAAAAGAAATTTATCTTTTACTCAAATACTTTTTTGTAGCAAAAATAATCCAGGTCTTAAAGGGTTATAACTCATACTGTAAAATTATTTTAAGTGTGCTCATAAGGTATGGACAGGGCCTTATTATCGCATGGGCAAATTGGGACTTTGCCCAGGGCCCCAGATTCGAAAGGGCCCCAATTCCAAATGTTGTTCTGAAATATTCTTTTTTATATCAAAATTTTATGAAAAATAAAACAAATTTCATAGATGGGGTCCCCAAAATCATCCATGCCCGGGCCCCTGTGGGTCATAATCGAGCCCTGGGCATGGAACAAGTACGTCTGCATTATTGACTGCTTGGGATAATGGAACAGCCCTTTTTGATGCTGTTCTAGGTTGGCGACAAATTAATGTTGCCAATTATTCTAATACACTATATTTCTACATTTTTTTTAGGCAGAGATGTATAAGGATCTTCCATTCTCAACCCACCATTTTTCCTTTTTAAATGTAAATAGTTATACTAACAACAAATTCCAAAAGCAACTATGAAAAATTATAGCAAACTAAATTACACAGCACTAAATATAATGATACTAAAGGAACATGAAAATTGAAATTTCACGTCAAACAAAAGGTAAGCAATGTCTAGTCATTGCGATATCATGAATCATTTATCGCTTCAAGAACGGGTGATTTCTGGATACTTTCGTATTATCCCGGCGGTCATTCTTGCCAAACTATTTTTTCGTCAAATATGCTGGCATCTATTGCCAATCGTATTCCGAACCATGAATAATTTCACGCGTATGGCATTTATCTTGACAAAAAATCGCTCGTCTTGGCGGAAAGCCGGGATAATACGTAGGTACCGATTTCTGATTCAAAATGGCTTTTTTAAATGAGGCTTGCTAGTTTTAAACTTATAACTAGGTAACATTTGAGTAGATTATCAGGTACTTAAGTACTATCGTCGACTTCACCAAATTTAACTTAACATTTTGACGGTCAACACACCTGACTAAATTAAAAATGATGGTGTCTTAAATATTTAAACGACTTTTTAACATATCGAAATAGAGTTACTGACACTACTCAGAGAAAATTGTATAATTGTGTTAGGATATTGGTGTTTAATTGCACTGATTGGTAGAAAACAAAATATTGGCGGAAATGGTCGACGGTGTTTACGTAAGTACTGATTATCATAAACGCTATTGTAAAAATTTGGCGACTTTTTAAACTTTTATCTATTTTTTTTATCGTTAATTTTTCGGTTTTCCGTATATACCCATCACCCACTTCATCTTAAAACGTTCGATTGGAATATATTTTTATTGATTTCCCAAAATAATTTAACGACCATTGCATTTAAAAAACTTTTGCTGAACTTTGGCTAAAATGAGATACATTATGACACTAGTACACGATAAAATCTATACTTTTTTTTCATGGATTAGTGTTTCTGTATCTAGGACACTTTTTTTTCCTTAAAATATCAGTTAAGTTATCTTAATGAATCCACCGAAATAAAATCGCTCTAATGGCAAAACGTGTGATTACTGGATCGCATCCGCCATCTTGGATTCTTTCAAATCAACTAGCGAGATGGTACATATTATTAATTTATAAAAAAATACCAACAAAAACCTCATCCGGAATCGCAAACTAGCAGCTATTGCATTTAAAAATCGTAAGAATACCACCATTCTAATCCCACCAGTTTAACGGCCCCTAAACCCAACTCAATACTACATAATGTGTTAGGCTTAGTTACTACAATTCGTAATGGTATTAAAAATCTGAAAATAAATTAAATTAATGACTCACATTTTGGTGAAAAAAGAACAAGAAGCCATAGTCAATAAACTGTTACAAGAACAAGAGAAATCTTAGTAGAAACGCAGGTTAAACAGTCACTTTAAAACCTTCAGGTAAATTTTAATGGCGACTCTTAGCTTCAAATGTTTCAACAATAGCGATGCCATCGCTCAAAAAGAAACTTTCACTCAAGCAATGGAGTAAAAGCGCCATGTTATTCCAGAGTATCAGCTCATGTAAATGTGCTTTCTTTTGTATTTGGGCGGCTAATAATTATACAGGATATTCCAAAAAGGAGGTAACGAACTTTTCTCCCTAGTATGTTGTTCTTCCGAATGAAAGGAGGAATTTCGCCAAATCGGTAGCTGTTGATGAACATATCTCTATAAGATTTCTTTAAGGACTTTTACTGTACAATAAACTGCCAAGGAATTATTCGGCAACACAAGAGAGAAAATTTTGTTAAGTACGATATTTCAGTCTTTCTTGAGAGTTCATAGCTCCGTTAGCATAAAACAGTGGTTCTCAACTGTTCTTAATCGCGAATCCCTTAGAAAATTAGAAATAAATAGGCAAACCTCTTGTATAATCCAACAGGAATATATCTTTTTCGCGAACTAGTTTATACATCTCGAGAACCACTGCTATAGATTGTATAAAAAAATAGTTAACAAACAAATTTTTCAGGAAATTTTGTCTTGTTGTACAAGTGGGCAATGGATCTTTTTGGATCTAGAATGTAACGGAAAGAAGGGACAGTCGAAAATCCGAAAAAAAAGAACCCATTTTCCTACGTTTTCATGAGATAGGGGGCTAAGTGGGGAAAGTTAAATTTTGCGCTAACGAACCATCCTGTACAATGCATCCAATATTCAGAACGACCCGAGATTGTATAGGTTGACCCCCCGTTTATCCGAACTGTTAATAGTGCCGGTCTATAATTCAACTGTCGCTAAAATTTTCATGCAAAAAACGCTCATCACAAAATATGGAAGAAATACATGCGTCTACACTATTTACTGCTGGGAGCAAATTCGGAGGTATCAAAATGATTTTTACTTCCTTTTGTACGAAGTTTAAGGAAGTAATGGACCACATTTCGTCGAAAATCGGGAGCCACATTTCGTCGAAAAAACAGGTTTTGACTACCTCTGTATTTACTTTTAAGAATTTTTGCAATGCATCTCGTCGTACGCTAGCATGCACGTTCATATAGATGCCTGTGCAACCCATTTTAACCGACCGCGAGTCTATTTTGACCAGTTTTTCCATGACGTCTGTAAGTAAATACGTATGTATGTAATTTGCATAACTCAAAAACTATGGGTCGTAGAATGTTGAAACCTTTTATATAGGAATGTTGTTACATCTAGTTGTGCAGATCCCTTTTTGGTCCCAATCAACTGGATAGTTTATGTACAGGGCCGTCTAAAAGACGCTCTGTGGGCAGAAATTCAGTACGGTGTATTTTAGAGGTATTAGGCTATTTCAAAGGACGCAGAAGTGATATATGTTGTTAAGGGTTACAAAATGAATCCCTCCATCGAAAACAGTGTCTTATCCCTTTTCGTTCTTCTACAGGAACACTCAAAAACATTTCAACACATTACGGTCAATGGCAGTTTTAGAGACATTCAAGCACAATACCGTCCTACCCTATATGGTCCGACCACGGTCACGTGCCTCCCTCAAGTATTACATCAAAAGTCGCCAAGCTTCGCGATTTTTGGTGTACTTGTGTATGTATTTAACTCTTCAAATCTTAAAAACTAGTAGTCGCAGAATGTTGAAATTTCATATATACGATAGTTGTAACATCTAACTGTGCATCTCAATTTTTAGTTCCAATCTACTGGAGGGCTTATTGACAGGACCAACTAAAAGAATTTCAATGCATTAATGTCTATGACTTCAATATATTACGTCTGTAGTCAGTCATTGTTAGGTCCATGCCCAAAATCTCGCCATTTGCCTTCGACCTTGGCTAGTTTAGCCAAATATCGCCCAATTAGGCGCCAAAAATAATTTCGTCTTTCGCATAACTTTAAAACTTTTAACCGTAGAATGTTGAACTTTTGTATTTAGAACTATTGTAATATCTAACTGTTTTCATTATCTTTTTTGACTACAATAGACTGGGTAATTTATTCACAGGGTTAGCCAAATGTCTTTAAATACATTAAGGTATGTGGATGCATTCAATTCATTGAAAGTCTGTGGTCAATGACTACTTTGGCTATCCCCAAAATCTCGCAAACTATCTCAAGCTTGTCTGCTTTTGGTGAAATATCGCCCAATAAAGTGTCAGGAGGAAATCTTTCAAATGGAAGTCAGCTTGGCGATATCGAAATATTTGGCTAGAAATCGCTAAACTTTACTCTTACTGCAGTATTTAATCTCTTTCAAAAAAGAGAAGTGCGCCGAAAAATTTTTTGATTTAATAGACGTGCAAGGAAGTTTTGTGTCGCCACGTCAGACTTTTTTTAATGTAAAGGAAGAGCCCACACATAGTTGACTAGAATATTTTTATTCATCACAGAGTTGCGGGGTTCTCATTCTTCCTTCCGGTTCCTAATCTCATCGAACTTCTCTTTCAGCTCTTCCCACACGTTTCCGAGATCGTCCTTGTACTGACGGAAGAATTCGCTGGCTTCCGCACCCACTTCCTTGCTCACGTTCTTGGCGTGCTTGGCGAACTAAGTGAGTATAAATAAATAAATAATCTCTTTCAATTATAGGGTTTCCACACAAATTATTCATCGCATAAAGATTTGCTACACTGAAGAAAAAAAAGAAAGCCTGTCAAATTAATGGAATAAAACAGAAGTCGTCCGTAATTTTTTTTTCGTATACGGAAGATTTCTGTAAAATAAAATGAAAATCTGTAAAACTTACTGAAGGCTTCTGTCGAACATGCTGAAATAAACTGGCGTCCTGGCTGACAATTTTTCGCTCCGTCAATTTGACAGACTTTTTTTGCAGTATAAGAATAATTTTGAATAAGAGAGATTGGGGTAAAAAAAAAAAAAAACCTCTGAAATTTGTTTCGTAAATCAAAAAGATTGTATCAATACACTTTTACTTCTTTATAAGCGACTCGGGTTGGTTCTCATTTGGAGAGCGTTTAAGACACTTTTAGATGGCCTTATTGTGAAGGTCAGGGTTCTGGTCAGTCGCGGGGCTATCGATCGAACGGTTTGGAGTTTTGGATAGGTTTTCTCCAGATGGAAGGTGAATGCGCGTTAGAACACCACCTTCAAGTCTTCCAACTGAATCATCCACCCCCTTCCTTTAGGCAGACAGCCCTTCAGTGAGCTTTGCCTTCACCAACTCAGTTTCCTTCCAGACGCTGTAAGCAGGACGCGTGTCTGTCGGAACTGTTGTTTTGTTGTGTTGAACTTTGTTGTTTTGTTAAGACAAAGAACACTAGAGTAATATCCGCCAAAAGAAATAAATACTGCATGTTTCCGCATGTACTGTAATTTTTAAGGGAATGGATAAACCATTTGAACTGTGTTGCTAAGTGACAGAAAAGTAAGACAGTCAATATTTCTGCAGTAGTGTGGGATGGGTTATTGGTTATACCGTTTTAAGACTAAGCTACACGAGAGCTATCTGCCTAGGGCAGGGAAAGGAGGGAGATGGATTGAACGGAGGACTACGGGTAACAATTTTGCTTCGTTGTACATTCTGTTTTGTTCAAATGAGGTTGCTTTATTTGTTTTGTGGTATGACAAGCGTACACGAGCGGCATCTGTCTACGGCGGAAAAGGCCTTTGGGAGGTGGGCTTTCTAAGGAGTTCCAACGCGTATTCACGTTAGATCTAGGGAGTATGAGTAGTCGCAAGCCTACGGGAGAAGCATCTGCCTACGATGGAAGGGGGGGTGCTTTAGTCGGGGGACTTTGTAACTTCTTAACACGTTCTCAAGTTAAATCTGGAGAAACCCATCCGAAACTTCAGACTGCTCGATGGACAACCTACATCACAACCCTGAACCTTCACACTTCCACCCTCTACCAATATTCAGTGTCTCATCCACTCGGCCACGTGCTGACGTCCCTCGAAACTGTTTCAACCCTCTTTTAATAGTATACAGGGTATCTCATCAAGACCGCACAAACTCGGCACTGCCAGATTCAAGAATATATATAAAAAATGGCCAAAGAGCTGTACCTGTACACCCATAGTTTTCGAGAAGAGTGCCATTGAAAATGTATGACGCCACATACGGTGGATGGGTATAGTAAACGCACTCAGGTGGATGGGCCTGGACATGAGGTTTTATAATAACCGCTGTCACCAGATTTGGCATCTTAAGATTTCTTCCTATGAGGGCCAGCTGAAGAAATGGGTCTATGGAGACCCACTTACAGACACTGACTTTGGTGGTTCGCCTACAAGCTGCGTCTACTTTTGTAGACACCAGATGGATGCAGCTTGAACAGTTGGTCATTACATGGCGTACGCATGCATTCCTCGACGCGCTCGGTCCACGTTTCGAGCATGCAAAAACTCATGTTCGTGTTTCCATTGAAGGCTTTCCTTCGTACACAGGATTAAACGTCATACATTCCCCCCCCCCTATATTTATCGAAAACTGTTGATTTTTTGTAGAGGTACAGATTTTGAGAACTTTTTACTCATTACAAAGGAGGAATCTGCTTGTGCAGGATTTGTGCGGGCGCGATGGGACACTGTATTCTGTTGGCGGAGGTTTTCTTCAATTCCTGTATCAATATATTATGAATCAGTTCAATTGTCCGGTGAATCATTTATGGATGGATATATGCTGTATTAGTTGTCCACTATTCGAATGAATGAACAATTGTTGCAGAAATTTAGGGCTCGTATCACCTTTCAGGATTTTTTTTCTTTTTATCTCAAGTTTGCCCCAATATTGCAATCATCTTAAGACTGCCCTATGCAAAATTACCGAGTGCGAAAAGTGAAAGTGGATTGCTTTGATTGAGTTCTCGGAAGAGATTTGCGACTTGTTGCAAGACGTGTGTTCCGTCACATTGTCACTCAGTGTGTACAACGCTTAATTTATGTAACAGTAACATCTGTACCAGCCTCTCGCGCCTTGCCAGTGGCCATCTGACGCTTCTTCTATTTTCTGAGGGTGAGAAAAACTAACGGCGACTGGTACACTTTAAATAAGTACTGCTCGCTATTTCCTCCAAGTTTCTGTGCAAAACGATACCTGGGGTGTCAAAACTAAGCCTTGGGTCTCCTGCTTGATTCTTGCTTCAAAATTAAGAAGCCCGCTAATGATCGGTAGTGCTGCCATCTATCGGATCCTTAATGAGGTAGAAATGAACTGTTCGGGAGTTTGTGGTAAAAACTGACATTCTTGGCAGGTGCTCCCGCTATCGATCTAATCTGGATTTAGGGTTGGTACAGAAAATCAGAAGTACCTAGTCCCCATAAATCCATGAAAAACAAACAGACAAGAGACAGTCTGCGCATAAATGATGCGCAGTCGGCTGTCACTCAGATGACGTCAGGCTAGCCTTTAGTATCACTCACCCAAATTTCTCGTCAAAGCACATCGCCAAGCCTGGTGATAAATTGTCGAATGTGGCAACCCAAACTGTTTTATGAGTTCAACTTAACGCCGCCAGGCCCAACTATAAGAGATACATTGGGCAATCAGCGAGCGTCGATTACAGCGCCGCTTTTCGTAGAAGTTTCAAGAATTAAATCATTTATGCTTTGAAAATTGGTGGAAATATAGCATCTCGAGTGCGGGTCAGCCATGTAAAACATGTGCTTTTGTATGGTTTATTGAAAACGAGTTAGCATTGTGATGTTAAAGAAAATGGATTTTAAAGGAATATAAAGCGTAGGAGTTTTGATTTTTCAAATTAGTGAAAAAGTTTGGGAAAGCCAAGAGTTACAAACAGATATTTTATGTATGAGTTCACATGGAATTATGTTTAAATACGTTGTTATTGTCGACGATGTTATTTTTAGGAACAAGATGGCCGCCGTTTTGTGACCTAGAAGTTAAAAGATAAGCTTTTTCGATTTAGGCATTTTACGTTTGAGTTTTTAGGTAAGTGAGAAGTTGCAAAGCAATATTTCATGTATGAGTATACGAGGAATTATGTTTAAATATGTTATGGTCAACGATTTTGTGACTAGAAACAAGATGGCCGCCGTTTTCACGGCCGGAGTTGCGTTGAGAATATAAGTGGTAAAGTTTTTTGAATACGCACTTTTACGGTAGGAAAATGTATTTGTGCAATGACTTTTTGGAGGTAATAAGGGATATCAATTGGGAGAATTTTATTTGTAAGGTTTAGGGAGTTTTCTGTTGACTAGGGATTGCTGATATTTTTTGTTCGCATTGTTGTTATAAAAAGGTTTCTGTAAGGGGAAAAAAATGATAATTTTAAAATTGAACGGTGCATTTACTTTTACGTGCTCTTGGATAATAATATCTTAGTAACTGCGGATAAAAGTTTAATATGTTTTTCTCTAGAGAAAAGATAGCCTCTATTATGGAACTCGGGAGTTGCGTGAAGATTCTGAAAGGTAGATCTTTTACAAAACATGGTTACCTGGCGCCGGTTTGGCGAAAAACAAACGGCGCCAAAAATCGCGGGTGGGCTATACTAAAGCTGTCCCTGACGTCATTGAAAAGTCCCACCGAGATGCTCTATGACCCACCTCCTTGGCGATGGCTTTGATGTTCTCCAGCTTATCCTTGGAGTTCTCGAGTCCCTTTCCGTAGGCCTCCTTCACCCACTCGCCGAACTTCAGGTACTTCTCCTGCAGGTCTATCTTCAAGTCCTTGAAGTAGTCTTTGACCTTCTCCCAGTACTCCTTGAGGGACCTGGACTCTCTTCCTTCTTCCTCGTCGTCGCCTAGCAGGGCGTCTATGAGGATCTCGAGCTTCCTCCTACCTTTCTCCCTCAGCGTCTTCAGAAAGTGCTCCAACAGCTGTGAAAGAAGGGGAAAGAAAGCAACGTTTTTAGAGACAAAAAATATCCAAAAGAAACTGGTGTTAAGATGAAATAGTAAACAACTTTGTAAAATAACACACACATAAAAATTATTTATCAAGTAAACATATCTTCTTCAGTAGCAGTAGAAATTCATACACAGACGGGGGAATGGCTGCGTATGAATGAATGGGACTGGGGAATGGCTCACATTCAGGATTTAACTGATCGGACGATTACACTGCTCTGCCGGAAAACTTTTTCTTTCTTATAACTGATACCATTCCGGCTGATTCTTTGGTAAAATAGCCTCCTGATTCCGAATAGGGTCCTCCCCCATTTTGCTCCATCACCCACCGTTTTCTAGACACGCCCCCACAGCCCCATTTTTTCAGTTCGGTTCTACAACAAGAACATATATAGCAAGATGGATAGAGATTTGGGGGATTTATCTCTTTAAGTTGCATTTTCGTTAAAAAACAATAATAAAGATTGTACCGGGTAACCCAAAAGTCCGTAAAAACTTTAAAAATTCATTGAAAAAGATCAAATAAAGATAGGAAATTCCGGTTTTCACCAATAGGTTTAGGGGGTGATGGTCTTTTTTTTTAATGCCAAGAAAGGTTTTAGTTCCAAATGTTCCCAATAGGTGGCACTGGCATGCACGATGGAGAAACAAGTTTCCCCATTTAAAAAGAATTCGAAATCTCTCTAATCTTACCCATGCAAACTGCAATTTTGCATCGTTATTGGTTCTTTTTAATGAATTTTTTAAGTTTAACTCTCAACGGTGTTTACTAACGTTTTTCTTTCTACGTTATTCATTTGGGTACGAATTTACACTAACTCTGCTTTAGTTTTCAAATAAGCGAGTACTCAACATTTAAAAAAAAAAGTCTTAGATTTAATTGTACGAAGTGATTCTCTGTAGACATTAATAAAGAATTTCAGAATTAAAGGTACATTACTTTAAAATAATGCTGATAAAATATTTGCAATTTTTGATAGAAGTTTTATCATGTACAAGGTTTTGGATAAATGGCCTGCGGTCAATTTAAAGCGAACTCGATCTAAAGTGCCTAAACAACTTTTATGGATTAAAAAAAGGGAAAATTTATTTTTTTCTTTTTAGAGGGGGTGGGGGATGGTAGCCGTCGTAAATACCGAACGTACATAGAGGTTCGAAAATCCTGTCGGCGGCCCTGATTGGCTTATTATAACAATATTAGGGATCCGACAGTATTAGGGATTTTGCGTGAAGAGACAGGTCTATTTTTCCTCTCGCATTCATCCAGGCCCTGACTATCGCATGCGCACTTTGGGCACGTGTCCTGTGCACACTTGCAGAAAACAGGCCAAGAAAGTTTGGACCTATATCTAGGGGCCCAAAATGGTACTTACGTATTATCCCGGCGGTACGCCAAGACGAGTGATTTTTTGCCAAGATAAATGCCGTGCACATGAAATTATAATTGGTTTTGAATATGATTGGCAACGACTTGGCAACTCATTTGACGAAGAAATAGTTTGGCGGGAGTGACCGCCGGGGTAATACGTAAGTACCCGCAAAATTTGAGTCAGCTATATTCAGGGGCATACGATTTTAATCTTGCCTTGGCTTAGTGAACGCTCATTTTGGCCCCCTTTCCAAAGTCGTTCGCACTCTGGGTGCAGCGCCAACCGAGATAAATGAGCATAGCTCTGCGTACTGCGACTGGCAACCGTAGGGTGCAAGAACGAACGGGCTGCACCAGCTCGTCTATCTAGGAGGCTCATTTCTGAGGCGCTATACTTACGTCACTTCCTTGGCCAACGAGTTTTTGGATTTTTTCCTTCAGCAGTTCTGGATCGACTGTCTTCTTCAGCTGAAAAGATCAAAAATAAGAATAAAATAGTGTCCGTATAGTACTTCTAAAATTTGCATTCAAATTTTTAACTGGGTAGTGTTTAAAAAACGTAATTTTTATTTCAAATCTGTTTTCATTCGGTTTCAAAATAACACGGTGCAGAAAGAAGACAAAAAACATTTTTATTTCTTTATGTTATCGATGTGTAACTGTAATACCATGATTATTAGAAGATTTTCAGACCTTTTACGCATATTTACCTCTCAGCACGTAGGGGAGAGGGGGCATAATGGGACGATAAATACTTTTCTGTGATTCAAAAGCTCAAAAATTAGAAAAATATTCCTTAATGGAGTGAACCACTATTGCAACACTGTGGAAATGAGTCGCTGCCAGAATTCATCTTGTAAGTAAGTTGCATCTATTTTTGTTTTTACAATCGCCATTGGAAAAATCAGGCAAGTATAAAAGTACTACTTCTGAGCAGCCAATTGTCATCTTATAATCTTTGCGTTAATTTAAAGCTTGATTGCATTCATGTAGGGACATTTATTCGATTGACAAATTTTGTAGAACTTTTGAGTTTGGATTTAAAAAGACTTCTTGGGGGTACAGTGGGACATCTTGATTGGAGTACAATAGGGACAGTGCTCCTCTGTGTGTAAAGCTATGGCTTGTGCAGGTACAGAAAGGACAGTGACACAGTTATCATCTCCAGTAGACTTCATTTCTTGTTCCATGATTAAATGAACATTTGAAAACATTTTGTTATCTTTTATAGTTTCACTGGATGTTACAACATTATGTTTAATTCATCCAACATTATTCAGAAAAGAATTTCTCAACTCTCAAATGTGTTTCATCATGATAACTATTTTTAAGTCTTGTTGTTTGAAAACTGCTTTTATATATTCTGCGTTGAATATTTAAACCTGAATTTAACTATAATAATCATGTGTTGTCATAATATAGCTAAATTTTTATGTTCCTGACTCCTTGTCCCACTGTGTCCCGCAAAGGGGCACACTGGGACAACTTGAGTACCTTTTGAAAGTTAATATTTTTTCACAGAGTAAGATATAAAGATAAAATTTGAAAAAAAAATGCAATGAAAGCTAAAAATTGTCAAAATAGTGTTTTGTATTTAATTTTAATTTTTAATTAATAGGCAAAAAATTATTTTAAAACAAGTGAGAATCGTTCCACTGTGCCCCCCCCTCCCCATACAGAGTGGTAAATGGAAGGGTTATTACCATGAGCGTCTGCAGAATATTTTAGAGGGAGCAAAGATTACTTCAACATTGGATTACCCTATTGGAAAGAACAAAAATGCAGAAAAATATGGCATACAAAGATCCAGGGGTGGGAGCCAGTGCCCTATCTGCCCTATCCCGACGCCCGTGGTTATAGCAATGAAATCTATCCGTCATTATTCTTTATGTCATTGTATTTTTCATAAGTATCCACCGTGTAAGAAGTGTGTGTAGCCAAATAACGGTCACCTACTCACGTGGTATGCTACCCGCTCAAATAAGACCCTTGAAATGGTTCGGCCCATTTTGATATCTTATGCTGGTATCTCACTAAAGGGAAAATCTGAGCAACTCCGAGCTGGACCAACTTTCCCGACGGACTTGAAGGCGTGGTTATCTTTAAGGGTTGCAAAAGTAAACAAACTGTCTCCGACGCCAAATAGTCATCGCATCGCTGATTTGGCATGAAGGTTATTATTTTACTAACCGTGACTCAGCACTTCGCGTCAAGTTAACCCTATCGTTGGTTGAAAGTTGAGATTATATTACATTTATCAAAATAATGATTACTGATGAAGAAAAAGTGCGTGATTGCGATTCTATTCTGATATCGAGCCAAGCTTCGAACACAGAAGTGGTCGCCATTGATTATGACGTAGCAGGAAGAAGTACTCCGATTGGCCGCAATTTTGGCCGACTCGGATTTTTTCGTTCCGAAAGGTAAAAGTTGGAGATCGTCGTCGTCAAGGCAACGACGGGACAAAATCTGCCGAAGAGTTGATCTGCGGGAAAAGTTGGTCGGACGGATCTTAGTGTGATACCCCTATTAGTAGGATCTTCAGTGATGGACTTACGTGCTCTTTAATCTTCCTGAGCAGGTCCTTGAAGTTGAGTTCTTCCGCGAACAGAGCTTCGACCGTGTCGTCGTCTACGGACCTCTTGTTGAGCCCGTACTTTTCCAAGAGCCCCTTCAGGTAGTCTCTGGCCTGCTCCTTCAGCTCCTTCAGCAGCTCCTTGCCCTTGTCGCCGAGCTCCGTCTTCACTTGGCGCAGCTTCTCGCGCAGGATCCTCAGCTGGAAAGGACGAAGATATGGATCAGCTGGAATGTCGCGAGCGTGTATAGACACACAAGAGATAGGAAGATAAGTATAGGATGACTTAAACCACTTTTCAGTGGCTATCGAAGGAGGGGAAAAAGCATGTCGGATGATTGCGTTTCGGGGGTCGTGCAGAAATGACGAAAGAAAAGTATTTCTCGCACTCTAGCAAATAAACGTTTACATTTAAATTCATGTATTTCACATGATCAGCTTTGTTTTGGGCATTCATAGGGAGTACATAGACTCATAAATTCTAGTTCCGCCAATCATTTTCTCGATGTCAGTGGCACATATATATATATATATATATATATATATATATGTATATATATATTCGCAGTGTGGCTACCTTAACGTTTCAAGGTGACCACACTGGCTCATCCATGACGATATCTCGGCTGACGACATGACGGCTGAAATTTTGTATATCACCACATTAGTGCACGGGGCACATTTTACTAATTGGGTTTTTTTTTTTTTTTTTGGTACCAGGGTTGTATAGAAATTTAAAAAGGTGTAACTGATAAAAATTGACGAGGAGAACTTTTTCTTAACGTATTATTTTTTTCCTGCTTTATTTTGAACGTTTTAAAAATTGATATTGACCGTTTATCTCTAATAGATAAAAAATTAAAGCAAGTTACCCCATTTTTTGGTTACTTGCTGTTTACAGGCTGTTTCAAAAATACTGACCATGCTTTTTATTTCTTAAATATGGATCCTACACATCAACAATGAATTAGGAAGTTAATTCAAGAAAAAGGGGCAGTATTTTAAGGCATCCATCAAAATTTTTAGGAAATTCAATATTAATAAATACAAAATTTAAATTTTTATATATCCTCTAAACTGTACGTGGTCCCTGAACTGTGCCCCGTGTATGAGCGGCCTGACGTACAAAACTTCAGCCTTTCATCTAAAAAAGGCTCAGAGGTATAGAAATAAATATAGGCTGATTTAAATTATTTTTCAATGGCTCTCTAACAGAAAAAAGAAATCACGTTTCAGGAGCTGTACGCAAACTACGAAAGAAAAAACAATGGTTAAATAAATGTCCAGTACTTGTACTATTACGGGTACTGTATATGCCCTTCCTTACCTACTTTTTTTAAACAAAGCGTTTTAAACAAAGCCTTTTAAAAAATCATTTTTTCCCCTATATAACTTTGTAATTTACTATACGTATATATAAATACTCTATGATCCATTTTTAAGGAATAAAAGTCTACGCCAGTGTTTTTGGAACACTTGGCATAGAGAAATGTCACAGTTTCCACTTTCAACATGTGTTAACAAAAAAATAGAAATCATGTCAAACGCATCCATTATTGAAACACTTTCTAGCACAAGTCTTTAAAAAAAAAAAAAAAAAAAAAAAAAATAACCCTTTGTGTCACCGTATTTTAGATCTGCAACTTACCCATTGAAGCTGTATAAATGAATCATAGAGTATTAATCAATATTTGAATGACTGTTTTTTTTTCTAGAATAATGTGAGCAGAAAATAATTTAAAATAAAACATCTGAAAAAGTTTGTGATATGAAAAAGAGTTTGTTAATGAATAATGTAACCCAAAACTGTATTTTATCGTACAGTAGTCGCACTACTGGTTATTGCAGGACTGACAGTCTTTTTCGTAAGGTCAACCTCACACGACCATGAATAATTTTTTAAAAAGATTTCAGCTTAAGCTGCTCACAAACACTTCAGTAACACTTCAGTACACTATACGTATACAATAATCCTTCCTATAATACGGTACTCTTATAACGCGATTTCATAATACGCGATTTCATGTCCCTCGTATAACACGTGTTTTCCCCCATATAGCGCGGGGATGTCCCACGTTCTAGTACTTGTTACGAATTGTGATTCTTCAGCGGAACGATCTAGTGAATTTAAAATAAATATTCAATACTGTATTGCACCCTATGTAAATATTCAGAAAAAAGCAGAATCATTAGATAGTGAAATTTCAATTAATATAGACGAACAAGAAGATAGGCTCTTAAGTAAAGAGGCTAACAAAGATTCAAACTGTGAAATATTTGAAGATTTTATTAAAAAAAGATGTCGGCGGAACGTTATTTCAGATAGCTCCGACAGCGAATAAACATGTAACATAACTATTTTTGGAATTATGTAATTTTTTTACATAACGCGTTATACGGGGTCATAGAGCCCGCTATACGAGAATACTCCTACAACGTGGAACGAATCTACCGTGTTATAGGAGGGATTACTGTATTTACAAAAGTCCAAGAAAAATAAAAAAAAAATAACCGTTTCATTGAACTCTTCAAGAAACACATTTTGTTCAATCTATTTTACGTGAATGACAAAACTGGAGAATAAAAGCTTTCAGCTTGCTTATGATCTGTTTCCGCACATTGCAGTAAAAACTTATAAAATTTTTCGGTTATTGAGCTATAAAGAGTCGATTTCAATTTTCTTCGAGACCCTGTCGAAGAGCTTGAAACGTTATTTCCACACTTAAAGTGAGGACTAAGCTGTTATAAACGCCTATGTATTATCGCGATTTGCTTGAAAGTGGGTGCCTATTTCTCAACTGCTCTGTAGAACGAAACAGTCTCTTTGGAATGATTTGAAATATCCTGTCAGAAACATTTCATGACATGCAGAATGTTAAGATAAAAAAAAACAACAATAATTTAAACAAACACGGTGGAGATTTAGTTGAAAACATAATGAGAACACTCTTTTTCTCTGCCCGAAGTCAGTTCGGGAATCCCAAACACTGCACGTTCCCCGAATTGGACCAATACCCTCTAGATGTAGAAAGCCTTACAACTGAGGTTTTGACGTCATCACTTAGATCTTCTTAAATGACGTCATCACAGTTTTGTTTTCACAAAGTATGTCTACTTTAAATGTGTGGTGAATTTTCTCACTCATAAAACTTTTTAATGACTTAAGATAGAAAAATTAATTTTACAACAAATGACAATTTTTGACCCTCCCTAATTGCGTAATATGATACAGAAGTACATCACAATGAATTACTTTGTATCAGAAAAGTATTTTGATTTCTATCTTTAAATTAAGATAGTTTCAAATATTTGTAGCATCCACCAGAAATTTTAAATTGTTTTACTTTTTTGAAAATAAAACTGTGATGAAATCATACATGAGAAGATCTAGTAATGACGTCAAAGCTTCAGCCGTTAGGCCTTCTATATCTAGAAAGCGTTGACTGCAATCGGTTAAGAAAAAAAAAAAAAAAAAACTCACCTTTTCGAGGAGCTCCTGCTTCACTTCTTTTCCTTCGTGGACGGTGTCCTTGACCTTTTCTAGGATCCTCTCGATCCCCTCCTTCAGGGTCTTGCCTAGTTCCGTCTTGATGTCGTCCTCGACCCTGGAAACAGTACGAAAGGGTGCGAATTTCTTCAACTACATACATTAGAGCCCACTGAACGGAATAATAGCCAATTTGCCATGAAAACGTATTCTAATAATCGGGGTATTCCATAATCCGGCATCCCATTCATTGTTAAAGTTTGTTAAAATCTATTACATTAAGCTGGGTACTCGTTTAATCAGTCTTCCACTATGAGAACTAGTCTGAGCATTATTTTTATAGGTGAGGGGGTTCTACTGTACTTTAAGATTACATATGTAACTCCAGAATGTTTACAAGAAAAGTTAATTAGAGTCGCCCCCCCCCATAATACAGTAGATACGTTCTCTGCTATAGGAATCCGTGTTGTACGGAGCCTGAATTGTACTCCACCTTGAGTGCGAACTGCGCTGTATAATCGCTGCAAAACTTATTGGCACCCCTTAGAGGAAACACCATGATGTTGAGTGTTGCCATTCAAAAGTTATATTCATTACAGGAGCTGAAGCGTCCAAAATCAGAACTTACTGTGCTGTACGGGCATAGAGATATGAATACCAGAAGGTGGCATCAGCTATCTTCTGCCTTGGACGAAATGAAGTAAATGAGTTGGTCTAAGTATGGCGGAACATTTAGTTTTGATTGGAGCGGCTGTGCCCGCGCACAGCCAGCTGTCGTCAAAAAAGGGGTCTCTAGATCTGTGGCACGCGATGAACTTTTCGATCATCCGCCCTCTTGCTGCTCGTTAAGTCGAGCGATGGCAACGGCTGCCCTTTTTTCCAGCATTGGGAAAGGGTTGTGCCTCAAAGGGTTAACAAAGTGTGCGCACTTACTGTTTGGCCTCGGCGCTGTCTTCGATTCCCAGGTGTTGGGCGAGAGACGGGGCCGTCTCCATACCTTCCAGGAAACTGAGGACATACTCGTGGGTGGCGTCGTCCAGCACTAGACGGTACGAAAGAAAAAATAATCATATTTCTGGGATACCTTGTATATAGCTGTTGCCCAAGCCATGGTTCACTGGGATAAGTACAGGCTGCCCGAAAACCAGTTTCTCCTACGGGATTTTGCGTACGAGAAAAGTTTCGCTTCTTCGCCGATTTGTCGCTGTTACCTAACTGTTTCACTGTTGCCAACTCTGCTGCAGAAAAAGATCTTGGCAAACTGGCAATACTGAAGTATTTTGTAAATCGTAAATGAATGTCCAAATGTCTCAAAGAGCATTAGCAGATAAGCATATTTCAGTAGCAAAAGCACGTAAACGCCAAAAAAATTTTATTTTTTTTCTCAGCTTGAAAATATTGTTAGCCATTTGGGGATACTTTGATTTTAGGCCCATTTTCTCCCCCAGAGTCGGCAGCAGTGATACAGCGAGACAAATACAGTGATACAGTGAGACAGCGACAAATCGGCGAAAAAGCGAAAATTGACTCGTACGCAAAAACGGAGCTTTTCGGACAGCCTATACTTATCTCAGTGAGCCATGTCCAAGCAATGACTTCATGAACCAAACGAAAAGTTCTTACTCTCGTGGAAAGAGGCCGAAGCCGCACCCATCAGGAACAGAAGCACCAGTATCTTCATTTTGTGGCTGAAAAACAAAAAAAAAA
>JAWZYV010018428.1:0-61119 GCA_038373885.1 Cheiracanthium punctorium | reverse complement strand
TGGATTTACGAAATCACATTAACAACTCTTTTTAGTAACAATAATACTAGCTTCTGAGAGCAGCTGCGATAACTCTCCTGAGCAGCTGTAATTAAATGATAATACCTACAAAAGCTAATATTTACTTTTGTTTAGATATAATATGTAGTATTTTTTACTTGCACATTGTATTTTTTATTTAAATTTTATGGTGAAATAATAAATTTTTGTTAAGTTAAGTGCTAATTTTATAATTAATATTATATATTCATTAAAAGCTTGATATTTTTGTATTTATACTTTTTAATTTGTGAGGAGAGATTCTAATGGTTACAAGTTCTCTTTCTAGAATAAGTGAAAATTTTTCTAACAAATGCCCAGGAAAAATACAGTGTCGAAGGTTGGGGTAAATAAAATCAGGAAATCCTTTCATTGAAAATGAGAGTAAAATTCGAAGGGTCTGAGATTATACTGTGTTTTTATGATAGTAAATTCAGTGACCTCCCCAGACCTATTTGTCAGCCGGGGACGGCATTATGAAGCTGCAATGTGTAATCCTATCGAATTAATGCATTTTAAATGATATTCTGATTTTTCTGCTGGACGGTCAGTAGTTAGGCTATGCACCTTAGGACTTAAGGCATGGGGAGAACCCTGAAATATCCTCATTCTTTACTTTCTGTAAAAAGATACTACAATTCATTTAATGTATGCAGCTATCTAAGCATTTTAGCTACAACTATTACAGGCATTCATAACTTGCACTGTTTTACACTGACACAGGAAGTACCTATCAACTGAATAAAGAATCACTTCAACTGGTTCAAACAATGTGCAACAAATAAAAATTAGAGTTATTCTATTTTTAAATGATATCCAGCCAATATTTATAAATACACATACTTATTTATAGCTTTAATTTAAAAGTATATATAGTTATAGAAATACAATGACAAATGATCTTTTTTGCTCCCTGAGATAGGGTATGTTTGATTTTATTTTTACTATACTTCTTGTTTTTTCTTTTACTGTTTACATTTCATACTAAGTTTTGCAGCTTTTACTTTCAATATTTATGTTTAGTTAAAAATCAAATGCATAAAGAATTGAGGTTGTTAATTCAATTTTATTAAGTGAAATATATTTTTATTACGCTAGAAAGCTGAATTGATTTGTTATTTAAAATGCTGATTGTTATGCGAAATCAACCTGCTAAGGAAAATAACACTTATACATCATTTTTACATTAGAAAATGTAGGTTATTTGAAAGTGTATTCTTTTTCTGCAGAAAGTATTTTTTTTCTTAGAGGAAATACACAGTGTGGCTTTTTCTATTTAGTGAGTTTCTTTATTTCTCCTTTAAAGCTTGTTGGAATAAAATTTATAGAAACATCAAAAAACACTTTTATACTATCAGTAAATTGTATATACTTTTTTTTAATGTAATATTGTATGGATAAATGATCTTTAAGAAAATACTACAATGCACTGTAATAAGGATGCATGTACTTTTTCAGAATTTTACTTTTAAAAACTTTATCTGTGAAATACCCATCAAAATTTTTTAATCAGGTATTATAGCATACTATTAACTACTTGTGTAAAAAATTAGGTTGAAATTGAAAGTGGAGCACTTCGAGAAATTAGCTGTTGAAGTTATTCGCTCTGTCAACCAAAGAATGAGAAATAAACGGATTCTACAGTTACTGTAATAAAGTTGTATAATATTGACCTAGCTTAAGCGAAAATGTGTGTTTTTTTTTTTTTCTGATCAAAAACACAAATTTGAAGTTTGTCGGACAAATTTTAAGAAAATTATGGCTATTTATGTGTGTATAAGTGTCATTCAAGATGGCGCCCGACATGGCATCTCATCTGACATTTGAAAGCTCATAACTTTATAATCCCTTAATTAATCTTAATATAATTGATATATTTGTAATGAGCATCAAAAGTTGTGCATAAGTACCAAATTTCATCAAAATCTGTGACGGATGGTGTCATGGCCTGGTTGATCTGACATGGAATGACCCATAACAGAATATATGGGAATTAAAAAAAATAATGAAAAATACTGTAAAGTTTTATATAAATATATCACATCAAAGAACCTCCTGACAATTATGCACCTACCCAATAATTATTAAATTTGCTTCTTTTATATAGATTAGTTTTAATCAAATAGGGTTAGTAACCCTATACAATGGAAAATTTTTCATTTGGTTTCAAAATAATTTGACAGTTTGATTTTTAGAAAAAAAATCCAAATTTAAAATTGCCTGGTTATGTTTAGTAACATAATGTAGGTTACAGTAGTAAATAATATAATTACGTGCATACTAAAAATATAATTCAAATTAATATTCTCATACTTTTTGGAAAATGTAAATTAATAAAAGCATGAATGAAACACAAATGACTTTGTATAAAAACTCCTATGCAAATGTAAGGCTGTATGTATGTTTTATTTCATAGAAAGATTACAACTTCCTTAAGCAGCAAATTTACCAATTCCTGGTCTTTCTTCTGTACATGTGTGTGTTCATACATAGTTGATTAGTTAGAATTTCTTAGCAGTGGTTTTTATTGAGTATTTTTAATGTATCACAGTATGACTTCTATCCATTTTTCTCTCACCCCTCAAGAATTTTTCAGCTGAAGTATTGCAGGTGCGATGGAACTATCATTCTAATTTCTAAATTTATGCCATGCCACTGTGGATGTCATTGACAGTTTTAAGGAAGTGCTGCATGATATGTGGCACACTGTAGAGTAAATTCCTTCTTGTTTGAATGCTCATTAAATGAATTCATTATATATATCATTATTATGTATATACCTTTAAACTCGTAACATTTAGGAATTTTCGTATTTCAGGCTGATATGCATGCCTGAGTCAGATACTCGATTCAGTTTTTCTGGCTAGGTAGTCTTTCCGGTTTTTTTTTTTTTTTTTTTTTCAAAATCCGTACCTCATCTGCATGAAAAAGCATACTATAATCACTCTTGAGATTTACTCAGCAGGGAAAAGGAAGTCTACGCATACCAACATCTTAAGTTCAATCATTTAAAATAAATTTTCAAGCCTAAATACTAAAATAAAATACAGTTTAACAATGCAAATAATAAAATTATATCAATACACAAATTATACTCGGTAATATAGATAAATGTAATTCCTGGGGTTCTTTCCGTTATAAATTTCCAGTTTATACCCACCTTTTCAAAAAAGTCACTTACTTCCGATGAATTGATGTTATTCAATTATCTTTTGTATCAAGGTTTCATCCCTTAAATGTCTTTTTAGTATCGAAGTAGAACAAAACCCATGTCTGGATATGAATCTTCTGAAGGTTAAAAACTTTTCCATTCTCAAATTTGATACTAACTCAGAGTGAATTGCACTTGTAACTGTGCATGTACACAGTTAATATGTAATACTGTGATTATCGTTTCTATTATCTCTCGTGAAGAGAGGCTATGCAAAGTTGATACATATGATTTCGAACAAAAAGGACTTCTGAATCCTATCGGATGGCAGAGGGGCTATTATTTGCATTCTGGAATGTGCTTTAAATCTTTTGCAGGTTCTGCATTTCATGACAGGTTTAACTATTTGTCTCCCTTTTAAGGATCCAAAATTCACTTCTTGTTTCCACCAAAGTATCAACTATTTCCCAATGATAGATATTTATATGAGAATTCATTACCAAGAGTTCTGCATATTTTGACTTGAAAGAAATTATGCATAGATGATTTTCGTGTAAATCCAGATCGGACTTTTGCAGCCTTTCTCATAAGCATATAATTCAGGGATGCTACACCTGCGACATTTGCGACGAACTGAGACAAAACCGCTGGCCTGCGCCATTTTGCGACATTCGGTACGATTTTGGCCGTATCTGCGCAATTCTGCGCCAAAACAGCGAACATGAGTAATTTTGAATCTGACTCACGGGAGCGCGACCACGTGTTGAGAGTTGTGCCGAACATTTCGGTCCTCAAAATAAACCTCCGGCCGGTATTGGAGAAAGAAAAGCTCCCGGTGTAAAGGGGGGTTGGGTGGGTTCACAGTTGAGTTTCCGGTCTACGTTACACCTACTGCAGCAACCACGCTCATTTCGTATCTACCACGTGGGGAGGAAATAAATTCTTTTCCTTTTACTGCCTCTTCCTCCCCCCCCCCTCCCAATTAGCCAATATCCATCCAAATACGTCATTCGAAATTAGGCGAATCTCTACCTGAACGCAACGCATTATTCCTTTGTCAGAATCGTGGTCAGAATGGATTAACTGCACCTGATGGATTCAGTGTTGCCAAATCCTATGGTGGAGGGGAAAAAAAAAGAACAAAAAAAGCTGCATATGCTCTCAAATTACCACAGATACATAACAAAAACACAAGTATTTTACAGCTGCGGAGCTAGTATATAAGAGAGGATGGGGAGGGGGAAAAAAAAAACCTGGCCAGCTGGCTCTGCTTATTTAAATCTTAAAGATTCCAAAGCGGCAGCACGAAAAAAAAAAAAAAAAAAAAAAAAAGCCTAAGAGCAGAAAGGCTGATAACGGATTATTTAATTCTAGTGAGTCATGACCTACTTTCCAGCTTGACATTCCAATGATTCAATTATGTTATCGCATAAGCAGAAAGCAAGAGATAGGAAGCACAGAACTACACTAAATTTTCTTTTTTTTTTTAATCATTGTCTTGTATTATTTTTTATTTTTATTATTCTTCCAACAGATTCAAACACATAAATAAAAACTTTGTTTAAAAAATATATCTGTATGTACGTGCGTCCCCCCCCCCCCTCCGTTTTGCCTGTCAACTTCGGATTGCTTTAAATTTTTAAGACCTTTTTTTTTCCTATTTCATTATGATGATCGGAAAAAAAAAGGGACTGGCGGCCATTCCGGATTTTGGGTACTTCCGGATTTCGGAATTCCGGATAATCGGTCCTATGCTGTACTTATATACCTAATATGTAATTTTTATCATTAATTCCATATTGGGAGACCCCTGAATTCATTTAATATGCCTTAACACACATAAACAAACAAACAAATAAAATTGGTTTAGAGACAAACTTGAAAAAACGAATTTTAGTTGAGACATACCGAGAAAAAAAGGAATTTTGATTGCGACAAACTGAGACAAAAAGGGATTTTGACTGAGACGATGCTGAGACAAACTGAGGATTTGACTGTAGCATCCCTGCTGTCACAGCAAGTAGGACAACCTTAAATTATATTGTTCAAAGCTTTTCAAAAATTTGTTTTTTCAAAGCCCATCCTAAAAACAGAGTTCATTGATATGTAAATTCACTTCCATCATCTAAGGACATATTTTGAACAAATAAATGCTCTTTTGCAAACTTTGCTGAAACAGCTTTACAGATAATTTGTAATTCAACTGATACCTTCTATGGAAAGCGCTTCTTTGTTCTTTAAAATAAAGTGCACATGAAGGAGTTTGAAAATAATTTTTTAAAAAGTAATTTGGAAATTCTAAAATATTTTAGATTTAGTATATTTTATACATAGATAGATAGATATATCGCTATTTCACATTATTTAGCTCGTTAGTCTTTATTAAAATATTAGGTTTTTTTTTTTTTTTAATTCTATCATAGTTTAAAGTTTTCTAACATTCTTTATATTTTCTTTATTTTAGGGAGTAATATCAAACAAAGATCTACACAATCTTACAAAATGCAAAATAGTGGATATGGAATTCTGTCGTTCAGTTTTAGAAGAAAGATCAGTTTGGAAATTTTCTTCATTATTAATGTAAATGCTAAATAAGTACTCATTCAGTTCTGTTTAAGATAAACCAAACAGAACTTTATGGGCATTTTTTTGGTTTCTGAAACATTTGTGAAAGTAAGTTATTTTAACTATTTTAAATTGAAAGACTAGTATTAGGTGATATTTTATACAAAAGTTGTAGGTACTTCTAGGTAGGTGTTTTCAATAATTCAGTTGAAAGTTACTCTAAATCTGAGACTGTTAGCAACTGTAATTGCCAAAAAACTAATATATTCTGATCTTTATACATTTCTTTTATTATAATACCACTCATCATCAAACAAAAATATTTGGGCCTTGGCCTGAGGCAGTACATTTCAGTCATTGCTCCCAACTAATAATAATAAGAAGAATTGGAGTATCATTAGCACATTGGCTGCGATTAAATATAAATAGTGGACAAAAGCTTCTTAGTTTTCAATTGAAAGTTATTGTAAATCTGAGTCTGCTAGCAATTTAAATTTTCCAACAGACTAATATATTCTTATGTTGGTACTTTTCCTTTATTTCAATAACACTCCTCAACAAGCAAATACTTGGGGCAGTTGGCAGGAAGCACTTTATTTCAGTCATTGCTACAAACTAATAATAATATAAGATTTGGAATATTATCAGCACATTAGCTGTGATCAAATATAAATAGTAGACAGGAGCTTAGCTTTCGCAGATCATCACTGGTGTTTAGTTAACAAGAGTCTCCTGAGTACTTCCACACACAAACTTTTGGAAGGGTATGGCTGATGAAAGAGAAACTTTCTTAAGTTTTATGCTTTGGAATCCTCCGTGGAGGATAATTTTGTCCTTTGAGACATTAGATTATCATTGGAATATTCATTAAATACAAAATATGATATGTTTTATATATAAAGCAAGAAGATTTATTTACATTCATAAAAATGTAATTTAAATTATCATAAAGTGCTTAAATTAAATTAATATTATCTGATTATTTAATTTCCAGAGTTAAAAAATGAAAGAAACGAATATAAAAGCATTTTATTTCTGCTTGAAAGATGTATAAGCTCCCAAACGAATTTATTCTAAAATACTTCCATACACAGTGTGCATAACAAATTATTTAAATACTTTTTAATAAAAGGTATCATTCATTATGAAAGAAATAAACTGTATTGATCAAACATTCACTAATATGTCCTGAAAATCAGACTATCAACAGCACAACGCTTACGCACACGCATTCAAGCTTTCAAGAGTATAGATAAAGAAATAAAATTTATTTAAGTTACAGTTGCAATTAATACTTGGATAATGTTTCCATTTATTTTCTTAACACGGGTACTACTGAGATTTTAAATACTTATTTTCTTTTAGAACAAAATTCTGTGCACCAAATCCTGATTCATGGTATCATATCTGCTGAAACTCAAATGTAAATAAACACTTCAAATATGTTCATGTTCTCCAAGATTTCCCTTACGCAGAGCAACCATCTTGGATAACTGGGTGGCATAACATAAAATCCATAAACAGTATATAAAAATCTGTCAGTTTTAAAGAGTAACCCAGAAATAAATTTTTAAAACATTGTTCAACAAATTCTACTTTTAAATGAACACTTGGGAATTATCACTGCAAATTATTAGAAACTGCATCATGGTTAAATAATAAGTATTATTTAGAAATAAAATTACTTTTTAAGTTATATTAAAAAAAATATGAACAATTCTTCGTGTAGCTGTAAAGTAAGGAAATAAAATGAAAACATGTCAAAAAGCAACGAATTGTGTAAATCTGAAAATAATTACTTAATAGGGTGTCGTCAGAACTATATAATATTTGTTAGTGCATTTTAGATTTTCAATAATTCAGAAAGGGATATGCCAATATTAATATCAAAACTTAAACGTGTGAACACTATCTGTTTAAAAAAAGAATCATTACTGTTACATTAAATAGTTCACTGCAAAAGATATAATAATAATAATACTTTTTAAATTGGGAAATAACTCTTTGAGAGGAATGGAAAAAGCAGCTTTAAGAGGTGATTATGCATTGCAATGTTCTGATAAAAAATGGGAGCTTCATTTTGATGATGAATGTATTTAAACAGTATGGAAATCTAAATTTGATGGTGGATCTGTGTGTGTTAGAAAGAATTAAAGAACCAGCTTAAAGTTTGTGTGTGTTTCTGCAAACTCCTGAGCTGGACGAAGTATGTATCATAAACAAAATCTAAGAGGTATGTCCTTGTTCCTCAGAGCAGTTAAAAAATCTGTTTTGGTGTGGAAGGTAATAAAGTGTGATATTCATCTTTATTTATTGAAATGATTATGCATATTTTTGATGATTTTTCAGTCAGAATTTTTCTGTTGAAAATGTATTAATTTCCATAATTATTCTTGGCTGCATTTATAGAATTTGACAAACAAAATCTGTTTGAAAAAATTATTGCTTGACCTAATAGCTTGTGAAATATATCTTATCCAGATTTCAGATCATTTTAGCCAAATTTTATAGTGATATCCTTTATGGTTGTAATGTTGTGTGCCAAGATTTATTCGTTTAAGTGAGCATAGTATAAAATCTCGAAAGTAACTCCCCCCCCCCTTTTTTTTGGAAAAAAACAAAAGAGATACATTTTGGGTAGGGAGGGTTATAATCAAGATTTTTTAGAAAAACTGTCACAAGAAAAGGTTTTTAGTATTAGTTCAGGGCGCAAAAGATGAATAATAACAGTGAAATAAATATTAAAAATATATATTATAAATTAATTATTATTGAAAAATTTCATAATAACCATTATAATGTAGTAATGGATATCATGATAGAGCCCTTTTTAACGAAAGATTTATGGCAATGAACATGTCGTCTCAATATTTCTGACATTTTTCAATTGTATAGCTTTTCTCAGTAGACATTTTTTGACCCTGAGTAACAACTTGCACACTGATTATTATACATGAGTGACTATTTTGTTTTCTCCCATAACGAAAATCCGAGATGGAGCTGGAAATCAATCACGGGTGAGGAAAAAAGATGATGTCTTATATTTCGGATAATGGGGTGATTTCACTTTTGACAAGAAAGGTGAGAAGGCTTTATTAAAGGAGGAGTTACTTTCAGGATTTTATTATATATGCTTTATATGCCTTTTGTGACATTTTTAACTAAAGTTTCTTCTTTGTTACACTGTTGTCATGGAGTTAGACACTTAATTTCATATAATCAAGGCCTCACTAACTAATATAATCTGTAAAATTATTTGTTTCAGTAAAGACTGTTATTCAAATTTAAAAATACTTTCGATGCAAGATTTTATTCCTTACTGTGTTTAGTGCAAAAAAAATGTGTTTATTTTACTTATAATATGTTACAATTTGTTTCAGTGCTTTGAAATCATGTATTCAGTGTTTGATATTATGTTTAATTTTATTAGGTAATTTGAAAATAGTCAGAAAGCCCTAGTTTGACATTTTTTTTTTTAACATTAAATGAATATGTACATTTGAAGAGAAACTTTTAATCATTAGTGACGAAAAGGAATTTTATGGATTTATTTCATACATCTCTGCATTATTCATTTTATGAATCGGTAGATTTTTGAAAGGGTCTTCTACACCTTCGGGGATTATTTAAAAAAAAATACCTTTGAGTGCATACACACATCATCTGGTTCTAAAACCAGACCTTTTACATCTGGTGTGCAGTAAAAATGAGAAAGTTTCTGTATGGTTTTAAAAGAGGATTTAAGAGCAGAAAACCCTTTTTAAATCACTAGCTACTTACCACAACAGGGTGTCAATGTTTCACCCTTATCGTTTTCCATAATTTCTTGAGTCATAATTCCTCATACTCGTTAACTGCGCTGCTTATTTTTTGTCTAAAAACAGTTACAAATGTATGCCTTGGAGTAATATTAATAATGATTGTATCATGGACAGAATTCTTTCAAAAAATTTAAAAAAAGGTCATAAACTCTTATAAGTACTCAAGAAATACCGAGCTATCTGAAACCTTTCATGAACAGTTTAAAGCAGGTAATAGTTTGTTGATAACTGCACAGGTCAGAATAAAAGCCAGGCCAAGAATAAAGATGGTTTATCTCGTAACATGCTTGTGTTTTATATGTAAAAAATAACAAAAATTTAAAAAATATTAGTAGTAAAGAAAATGAGAAAATATCCTAAAATATAATTATCTACGATATCTGCTTTCCTTTTTAACCCATGTATTTTTTTTCATATATTCTTTTAATTTATCCATGTTGATAGATAATGTCCTAAATGTAGTTGTCAAAACATTTGACACTCATTTATCATTCAGAGATCATGTGCTATATGTATGTATATATATATATATATTTTTTTTTTCCTAAAACTTATTAGCCATTTAAGTTTGTAAGATTATTCATAACACATAAATTATTGGGATTCTTTGTTGTGTTTACACATAACATACTTTTTCAAGAAAATGTAATATGATACATAAATCAAAATGTGATATGATTGTATGTTACATAATGCATGACACAGCTTATATACAAAAAGTACAAAATATTTTTCATAAAGTGGCATATATATATTATTCAGCCATGTGGAACATTTAAAATAAAATTTTAGGGGAAATATAATCTTGACTTAGTACCCCATTAGCATCCTTAAGGTGCTATCACACGAGAGCTCTACCCACTGCAAAATGCACGTACAAAACTTTTGTACTGCAGTTTTGCCCTTCAGTCAGGGGAAAACCGTTGTGTGATAGTATTTCCCTTGACACCGGACTGTTTCGAACAATGTTGAAAAATGTTTTGTATGAATGGCGAAATCAGCCAATCAGAGCTCTAGACACTGTCACACCTTCATTCAAGATGGCGACCTCCATGCCTGCAATGTGGACGGCGGAAATAGAAGCCGATTTTATTTTCGAAGTGCAAATCAAAAACCATTATAAACTTTTTTACTGTATTTACTTAAAAATGAACCTTCGAATTCCACCGTCAATGTCAATGTGGGGCGCGACAGGACGAGTGATTTTTGTGACAAAAACAGCGATGACGTAATAACTGTTTTGTCACAAAACGAGCGATAATGTCGCCAAATCGGCAACCCCGTGCCAATCCAACAGATCGTTTTCTTGCCTTACAATACAACCCTATACCTTGCTTTTGACAAGGAAAATGAAAGCCAAAAGAGTTGTATGAGCATTTTGAAGTGCGAAAATGCGTCGTCTGATAACGGCTTTAGAGAAAAGTATATTAAAAGTTTCAGTTGATTAATTTTGTAGATAAAAGCTTAATTTTAAAACCTGGCTGAATATAGTATATATTTTTAAGGAATCTTTTTATTTATATATTTTACTAGCTGCCCACAGTAACTATTTTTAAAAGGAAATTTTCATAAAATTTGGACTATAATTTTATGTGATATAGAGCATTTCGAACTTATTAATTCATTAGAATGTAGAGGGACAGTTGTTAGTACAAGATTAAATCGCATGAAAATATTTAGCACAATAATACTTAAAAGTATGAATACTCAAAACACAAAGTAATTTTGATTAGACTGAAAGTTGTGATTTTTTTTTTTTTTTTTTTTTTGTAGTAATTCTGTTATATCCATAGAAAACTGTTTTATCATTATTAATTTTTTTTTCCTTTCTTTCAACAACTTGTAAGTTCAAGGATGAGGAAATCTCATTAGCATTTATTATGATATTGAAATTATGAACTGTGTATGACACTGAAATTTTATTTTTGGAAGCTTACTGACTCTTTTTGATGAAAATAAAGTAAAATACATGTAACACGAAAGACTGGTTAATACGAAATGATGTTGCTGTCTTGACAGTATATTATCCACTTTATTACAAGTCTTTTAAAATAATATTTTTTTTAATGAAAAAATATTTGGGTCCTCTCAGTTTTGTGTTAAATGCCTTCCACTGTTTTTCTTCACTTGGTTGAAAGAGAAGCAAAATCAAGTACGTTTAAGATTTCTTAATAAATAAAAAAAGGGTATAAACGAAAAAATATTGACCTTATTCTTCAACGTCCATTGCAGAAATAGTTTTTCACAATCACCTCCTATGTGATTTCATTATTATTTATATGGAAATAATAAAAAAAATAAATCCCAATGCTAATAATGAAAAGCAAAGTTCACCGAGATATGTGGATGAAATCTGCACCAAAAAGCTTCCTAAGCAAATCATGTGTAAAAAAGAAAGTAGTATAACCATGTTAATGTCCATGTTATCAAATTCTGTGTTTGCTTGATAGTCACATTTTAAGTTGATTGCTTGTGAATATGATCAAGAGGTACATCCACGTTTATTTTCAAAGGATTTGTTGTCAATGTAGTCTTGCAGTTCTCTGAACTAATACCTGGAAAACATTCTGGAATTTCATTTGTCAGTGCTAGCAAATGCCCTGATGTAAGATCTTTCAATTCATTTTTGTGTTGTAATGAGAAATTTTTTTGTTGATCAAGGTTGTCTTTCAATCTTAGGAAGTATGCAAAGTTTGGCCCAGAATTCTGAAGACGGTATTAGCAAAGACATGTTTTCTGAGAAATCCTTAACTGTGTCATGTCTCCAGAATATTTTTCTAAACTTTTAGCTGCAGGTTCAGAAAGTTGAGTGGTTCAAAAAAGTGATAAATATGCCAAGTGAAAGATAATTTTTTCATCTGAAAAATTGCTATACTGGTAAGATTTGGTTGAAGTCTGCAAAATATTTTCAGCTTCCAATTTTAAGTTATAAAAAATCCACAGCAAGAATATTACCTTTGAATAGCTGCCTAACTTCTGTGTGAAAGAGTTTCTCAGTGACTGTTCAATTTTTGACATAATGCTTCAAAGATTCTAGTGTTCAAAACACTGTGTGACATTAGTTCTCTGTTAATAATACAGTGAAAAAAAAAATTGAATAGCAAATTTCAAAAAGGTCCTGTAGCGAAGTTTTTTCAAAATTCATTTTTAAACTTTTTTTTCATGCTTCTGCAATAAATTTTGAAAAGGCCTCATCTAAAATCAGACTTTTATTATGAGAAAAAGACTATCTTTTTTTTTTCGCATAATAAATTTTATTTGAGTGTCAACTCTGTTTATCTTCAAATCTGATAAGCCTGCTGAAATCTTATGCCATCTTTTCATGGCTACAATTTTAATTTTGAAACTTTTGCCCTATCAAAAACAAAAGCTTGTCCGAACATTCTTACTATTGTGCATGTCCATGCTACTCCTCTAAATTGCCGATCAATGACTTAGAAAAGTTAAGACAATACGTACTGGGAATTTTGAAGACTTAAAAACCATGAATTATAAAATAATGTACCACTAAAATCACCCAAATCCTCAGATGAATTTTGAGGACTCATCTCCAAAAACTGCAATGATCATTGTCTTCCTCAAATTTATTTCAAGGAGTCTATATTGCCTTGTTCTAATTTAGTTTTCCCATAATGTTACAAAAAAAAAAAAAAAAAGAAAACATTCTTCAATCAGTTAATGATTCAGCAGGAAATCAGCATTTGTGTCTCCTACAAAAGTTAAATTTCAGATTTCAGCCCTTTTCAAAATTTGCAATTCAGTTATTTTGATGTTCTTTTTCTTAGCCAATTCTTCAAACCCGGATCTGCATCTTGTCATGGCTTGAACTCCACTGTTGTATATTCGAATAACTTTCACCAAAGGTAGACTATTACTCACTGAAGATGCATGAAGTGCAGAAAATATAATAACTTTAGCTGTCATTTTCAGAAATTTTGCTGAAAACAGCTGATGAAGGCTGCTGACTCCAACCTAAACAAAAAAAAAAAAAAAAAAAAAAAAAAACCCACAAAATATATGGGACATGTTAGAGAACCCCAGCTATATTTGCAAGTATTTAAACATTATGCATCTTCACTTTGATATTTATGGGCAAAGATGAACATTAAGTTTTAGTATACTCTGCAACGTAGAAAGTGTTGAACCTATCTCTCAGACTATCAACATTGTGTTTCACTCTGTTGGTGTTTGGAACTTTCATTTTTATAAGACCTAGTAAGAAAGAATTCAAAGATTATAATTATTGTTGGTATTATTATTGGGTCTTCATGTTGCATGGGACAACTTTACTCTTTCCTCTAACTTAAGTAAAAACTTGTACATGGTAGAATCTAAAGTTAAAAAAAAAATGTAGAACAATAATATGACTGATACTGAAACATGAAAACTACAAAAGAAAATTGGAACAGGTTGATAAACTATCTGACTGGGATGTTTCTCGCAGCATTATTTTCAACTTACCGTATTAGCCCAAATATAACCCAACCCCAAAAAATTTTATCAAGATAATTAGAAAATTCCTATACTTAGATTCCTATTTTTAGCAAGACTTAGGTTTTTTTTAATGGGAAATGATCAGTCAAAAAAACGTTGCATTATATTCGGGCCAATACGGTAATAGAAAACAAATTACTATTTTTGCATAGGCCCTAATTATCGTGCAGCCACTTGTAGCACACACACTCAGAGAACAAGGAGAAATATGTGAAAAATCTAGTTTACAGGGCACAAAAATAGAGCCAGCTATATGTAGGAGAACAAAACAAAAGCGTAATAGTCAGGCTTGCTTTTAAGTAGTACAAAAAGTACTCTTTGGAATATCAATATCTTTCAAGACTTAAAACATGCTAAACTAATTTATAGCCATACTTTTAATAAGTGATGAAAGTAATATGCACAAAAATTAGAAAATAACATTAAAAGAAAGTAATAGATTACTTTCATTTCGTAAGTAGCACCTGTATCCTTAAAAACTAAATCCTACATTGTAACAGAAAATGCAAAATATTAAATTACAGTCAAACCTGGTTAAGAAAAATATGTGCCCCATACATTCATGAGGTGACATACAAAATTTGAGAATTATACCTTAAAAAGTGTCGGCGGAGATATGGAAATAAATATAATGCTGACCACTTTTCCATGGCCCCCGATGGGAAAAAATCTTGTAGAAGGATTGCATTTCAGGGGTAGTACAGAAATCATGAAAGAAAATATTTTTTTTTCTCCCACTCTAGCAGTGAAACTTTACATTCAAAATCATGTATAGTCCCTGATCATCTTTCTTTAAAGATATGTCTCTGACATTATATGATGAAAGGCTCAAATTTGTTACATCACCTCATTAGTGTATGGGGCCCATTTCTATTGCACTATGTTTTTGTAGGGGGTCATTTACAAATTTAAAAGTTTAATTTTTGTAAATGAACGAGAGCATTTTTTTTCTTAACGGAATCTTTTTCCAACCTTATTTTGAACGTTTTTTTCAGTTGCACCGCCCACTCATCTCTAATAGATAAAGAATCAAAGCTAGTTATCACCTTTTTTAGGACACCCTGTATAAACATCCATCTAATGTTAAGCCATAGAAAATTTATCCAGTGTAGAGAGAAAATTATAACACAATTTGTGTTATTCATTAGGGAAACTTTGTATTGTAATGGAATTAATGTTCTTCTAATTAAATGAAAGAAAATCTGTACCTTATAATATTAGATCAATGCTTTCAGAATAAAAAGTTGTGACTATTTCCTTATAGAATGTGAGGAAGAAGCTCAAGAAAAACATAATTTTCTACATACCAATATATATGTGAAAATGACTGGGATTTTCCTTTCTATTTCCTTTCTATCCCTTTTTTTTTTTTTTTTTTTTTAAATCCCTGTCAACCATTTCGAAAGCAGGGTTCGTTGATATATATCACAATTTATATCCGATATTTAAAAAATAAATAAATATGATACTTTCTATATTTTCAGACAAAGTTTGTAAAATTGATAACGGCTTTTTCAACTCAGTAAATGACAGAAATCTAATGGTTAACTGCTCAGATTAGATATTCTACTATTCTAGTTGCACTAGATGATGTCCAAAGTAATTGAAGCGCAATTGCAAAATATATAAAAATATTTTACAGATTAAGGCATAAATAGAAGTATATGAAATATATATATATAAATTCTCAGATAGGAAACAGCTCTATTACTAGCACATTTAGCTGCACATATTTTTGATTTAAGTTTGAGAATGAATTCTTCAATGCTGAATCCATAGTTATGTAAGAACACTAGATGATTATATGAAAGATCAGTTCCGGATTTAGAGGTGTGGAGGCCCTGGGGCCACGAAGGAGTGGTGGCCCCTAATTATTTCTGAAACAACTTAACAATTTTTTCGACGACCAGTGTGGCGAAGTGGATTTGCCGTTAACTCATAGCCTAAAGGTCCAGGGTTCGATTACCATGGAGGTAGATATATTTATACAAAAAGTGCCTATTTCTTGTCTGGTGCTGCACTCTTAACGTAACTTCGATATGGCTCGAAACCGATGATGCTGACTTCCAGTAGTAATGGGGAATGTATGCAAAGAAGCAGATGCTTTTCATCTGACTTCTTTGGGGGACACTGGTTTTTTGAGTGTACATTTCTTGAGTTTATAATAGTGTGATGATTATAAACTCATGCCTATACTTGTTTCTCACAAATATAGCCATTATTTATCGTATCGAAGATGAGTATTAACCATTTTGACAAGAATTCGAAAAGCACTTCGGAATTTTCAAAATGAAAAATGATTAGAAGAAGTGAGAGAACTGGTCTTCCATTGTCAGAGTTTTATTTTTTTAAAAATATTTTGCACATCATTCGATATTCGCTAGGAAATTTTACGTTAAAATGTGTACACACTCCAAAAAAAGTATTCGAACAAGAGAAAAATTTCCTATTTTAGATTTGCGAATAATAATTGAGTTTTTGAAAAACGCACAACTTGACAGAAATATAGAAAGTCATATTTATACATAGCCTAATTCATATTCTTTCATAAATAATTTTTAATATACGAAACCAACGTAGGAAATTTCTCGTTTGTTCGAATACTTTTTTTGGAGAGTGTACTGTGGGGGGCCCGTCTCTAGTGGAGGGCCTGGGCCTACAGCCCTGGTTGCCTCCCCTAAATCCGGAACTGTGAAAGATAAAACACCTTGGCTATTAGAAAACATTACAGCTAGTCCTTTGGTAGCTGTGTTAGAATGTTTTTTCTAGCTTTAAATTAATCCAGTTGAAACTGCAGAACCAGTATTAGACTGAAAAAGCAGGAAAACATACCTTTTTGGTTAATTTTTTTTAATATAATAAAACCAGAACGGTAAAAAATAAGGAAACAGATCGATTATAACAACATTTTCAAATAAAAGTGTTTCTTGTGCCAAATTTGTCTACGTTCATGGGCGTCCATAGAAATTTGGGGGGGGGGGGCAAATTTCACACCTGCAATAATTTGGTTCCGAGTTTCCTTTGTGATGCACTTCTGTTTACATGATAGCACAATGAACTAAATCTCTAGGGAGGGGGGGGGGGCGGGGAATCAAGTTTCTTACCTTGGGCGCCCATGTCTACGTTACATCTACGAGCTCTATATCCATATTAATGTAAATTTTCTGCACCCTGTAAAAGAACTTTAAATGATGACTTGGCTGGTCTAACATTTGTATAAATATTGTGCTTGAAATGGATTAATTTCCCTATACTGACATAGACTGTAATGTACTGAAATTCGTTTCAGTGCTCTTGTAGAAGATCCATAAATGCTACATACAATATTTTTAATGGAAAAGATTATTTTCTAAACTTTCATGGCATATATCAGTTCTGTTTTCTTTGAAACAGACAAATATCTCTAAAATACACTTTAACTTTCCATTTTGGTAACTTATATTTTTCATTTTTGGGAGTCCGTGGAGCATATATAATTTTTTAGAAAGGTGTTTCTGCTTGCCATTTTATTTGATAAAAATTTGTTAATGAAAATATATCTATTAAAAAATATAAAATTTAATATCTTATAATGTTTAAATCTTGTCCCAAAATGCAGTAAAACCCGCTTAAGAAGTTTTAGAAGGGAATGGATGCCATAAACTTCTTAAACGGCAATTTAATTTTTCTGAAAAACAAATGGAATAATTTTAGCATAGGTATTCAGTTGACACTTTTTTATATCGTTGAAATAATGTCTAATTTTAGTTTAAATTTTTAAATTGTTTTGCATATGTAAAAAAATAGTTAATGAAGTAAAACAACGAAATTACCTTTATTAAATCCAATATTTATGAAATCCGAGAAATAAATTTTGACTTTAAACGTCATTGAAACCTATTTTAAAGAAAAATCGGTTTTAGGTTTTTGTTTTTTGTGGACAATCTTTAATTGAAAACAGTCTAGTTGTCTTAAGCTTTTAAAAACTTCTTCAGGCGCATTTTCAACACTTTCGACAAAACGACGAAAGGTTTCGAGTCCTTTCATAACATCCGGAAGACTAGGAATTCCAACGTCCTCTTCCTCAGCTTCACTCATTTCATCATCTTCTTCAACTTCACAAATTTCATTCACTGTTAGCACTTTACAAGGCAATATTCCATCAACTGCTGACACATACTCTTTAAACGATGCAGTGGAATCTAATCTTCTTTGTACGGTCTTCCAATCATCTTCAATATCTGATTTATAGTCGTATTCCTCTGCTAATTCTATATCGAAGAATCCTGCTTTTTGGAAACAATTGGAAATCACAGATGGTGTTATTAACTCCCATGCAGATAAAATAAAATGAATGGATTCCAAAATGTTCACTTTCCTCATATCCCCAGCATTGTCCAGTTTTCCAATCATCCATTTAACAAGTCGTTTTCTGTAGGCTTTTCTTTAAATTACCTTGCTTGACATTTTGAGAAGAGTAGAAATTTTCACTCGTAAACTTTCTTGCGAGAGAGAAAGACGACGTTCACTGACTTAAAAAACTTTGAACTGAAAGAGCCAAAGATATGAGAACTTGTGTGGTTCATTCTTCCTGGAAAAGGGGCAGGTAAATCTATTGAAAAAGAAAGCAATTGATAAACTTACCCTGAATACTGTAGGCGAAGGATTAGACTAATCTCTCTCCTAATCATCATTCAATACTGTTACAATAAACTAACAGGTGCGCACATCTTTTTCCTTTTACCGCCCAGTATTGTCACAGTACCACTGGTTTCATTCACTTTCCACATTCCAACAACAGGTGTGGACGTGAGATAAAAATAAAGGAGTAGAGGCGGAGCGCATTTTGATGAATTGGACTTTACGGGGAGACATTTCCGGTCAAAGAGGACTATTACGAACGGAGTCTGCAATTTTTAAGAGAACAGGATATATAGAGAGACGGATGAAAACACGTTTTCAAAGTGAACTTGGAATTTAAAGAAAACTTTTTAAGCTGGAAAAAGTTTCGAACGAAACTTCTTAAGTGGGTTATTTTAACATTGGAATTGGAAGAATAGGGAAAAAAACGGTAACCGAGAATGTGAACTTCTTAAGCGGGTTCTACTGTATTTATCAACAGTAAGATTAACCTTTTATCGAAAATATCCCATATCTATTAAAATATCCCATATTTTTTATATTTTCGAAAATATGATATTTACGATCACTGAATCTAACCAAGAGTCGTTTGAGAAGATATGATTTTTCTTACCTTAAAAGAAAAGGAATAAAATTACTTTTCTAATACTCTTTAAAGAACATAAAATGTTTGCTTTTATGTACGGGAACAAAATTTTACATCTCTTTATTATTTTTTCAAAAAATGTTCCTTGATGCCTGTGTTCTTTGCGCTAAGGGGGGACCTCAGATTTTTCCGGGGGAGGGGGGGGCTGAACCGTCCATAGCGCTTCCAGCTTTACGGCCCTGGAGGTGCTATTTTTCATTTGCATAAACTAATGGCCTTTTTATTTTCTAGTACAAGTTTCTCAACTAATTTCATTTTGAATCTTTGGAGAGATAGGATTTTTAGGTAGCACTGTATACTAACACTCAATATTCATCTTTGCCCATAAATATCAAAGTGGAGATTCATAATGTGTAAGTACTTGTAAATCTAGCTGGGGTTCTCTAATATGTCCCACAAATTTTGTGTTTTTATTCAGGTCTGAGTCAGTAGCCTTCATCAGCTGTGTCTATACACAGTCTGTAAATGGATAACTGCTGTCGAAGAATGAAATTTTTTTTGTCCCAAAGTCGTGTGCAGAATGATAAAGACTACTTTTAAGCTTGTCAAAATTTACCATAATCATATAGCTTGTATAAGGGTGGAGCAAAGTAAGTTTTCAGTTTGATAGTTCAGATTATTGACAAGATCGGCATTTGGAAAAGTTCACATTTTACTGATTGAAAAAATAAATAAAAACAAAAAAACCAGATAATTCTGGGAAAGGGTATCATAAGCTTAAATCAAGTTTGACATTTCTTTGAATTTGACGCACTAATGCAAGCTTGACAGTTCAACTCATTCTAAGCTGGCAGCAAGCTTGCAAGAGTCAAGTTGAATTGTCAAGTTTAAATAGAGCTTGATTTAAGCTTGAAAATTGATACTCGCGTGATTTTTCCTTTTTAAAGGAGCGTTGATTGCGCAATCTGTGAAAGAGAATGGGCATTAATTGTCTAGCGTCCTAATATTTGCTGAAAGTTCGTAAAAGATGTGTTTTATTTTATATTACCAATGCCATATTACCGGCAGGGCAAACGGGGCAAACTGCCCAGGGCCTACAACACTTACTCCACTCACACTCCTATTGAGGCTGGTGTACAACAAAGATCACTCCTTGGTCCTACACTGTTCAACACTTATATAAATGATATTCCAAGAGATTCTCACACATCTTTAGCAGTATATGCAGACGATACGGCTATAATGTCCAGATCCACACACCCTGACACTATGGTCAACAAAATTCAGCACCACATTGACACACTGGAAGATTGGTTCGCCACTTGGAAATTGAAAGTAAATCCCTCTAAGTGTCAGGCCATTCACTTCACTAGATCCCGCAAGATTGCGAAAACAATATATATTAATGACGAAAGAGTTGAATGGGGCACGACCTGTAAGTATTTGGGAGTCATGCTCCCAATTTTCCGAACGTTTGTAAAGTAGGCGGTGCGGATTAGTTTTGGGTAACCTCACAAATCCGAACGTGGTAGAATAGATTCCTTGCATTTAAAGGAACGCTTTTATAATGAATGCTATTAACTTCTTTAGATTTAAGTTATATTAATTAAAATGACGGAGAAATATTTTTAGAAAGATATCTAAATCAATTGGTGCATTTGTAAACGAGAAACTCATTTGACGAGTTTTCCTAAGAAAACTGGAATGCGTTTGTTCCGTGCTATCAGTTTCTTTTGTCTTTAAACTATAAGGTGACCGGACTTTTGAACATAAAATTGAGGACATGTCCCCAAATTTAAAACAAAATTGAGGCGATTTTATAATTAATGAAATAACTAACAGTAATCTAATTAATAAACAATGTAATAATTAAAAATTCTCCCCAATGGGGTCCTTTCACGTGACGTCACAGCCTGCCGAATACGTATATCACGTGATCTACCTCCATCGTCTGCTAGCAGCTAGCGAGTTTGTTTTGATTTTAACGGCGATCTCATGATGGCTGAAAGTGGTTATTTAAGCCTTGCTAAGCAATATAATAGATAGAATAGAAATAAAAGGACTCGCAAAAGTGTTTTAAAACATTTTAATAACGATATAAGTTCAGTAGTCAGTCAGTTTTGTAAAGATAATTTTTTGTACAAAGGCATACAGATTAAACTCGCAAAATAAATTTGCGATTTGTATTTGTTTTCGTTAGAGTTGGAATGTTAAAGTTTTATTGTGAGTATCTATTAAGTTTTATTGCTTCTTTACGCCTTTATGTTAATTATTTTCTTTTGCAATACATAAACTGCAATTCATATTCTTTCTAACACTGCTGATTAATGCACATTACACAGTTATACAGAGTGCATTGCAATAGCATTTTCTTTTCTTTTTTTTAAAATCACACGATTTCTTGTAATGTGTTTTTAATTAAGATACCCTACATTTATTACGTTAGTGTTTAAAATATACTACTGTAATATGTTGTACTTAATTAGTACATGTAAAAGTGCTCAATTTTCATCAGTTGATAAGGTGTTTATATTTTGTGTATATCTTAATATTCACCTAACTTTACGATTTATTTTAAGTTATGCATGTTTTACTTTGTGTGCTACATTTATTAAATTTATTTAAAATATTATAAAATATCTTGTTTAATTAACATACTACACAAAATGTTGGATAATTTATTAAACTACCCGATTATTTATTTCTGTATATATACTAATATTCAAGCATTTTTTGAAAAACTTTATTATTTAAGTTTTTCGTGTCTTCTAAATGTGCTAATTTGTTAATTTTATTATTTAAGATATAACTTTTTTTGTTTAATTAGCATAACTTGCAAGAATATCTTTCTCAACATCCTTGCAACAATAGGCGAACTCCAAGAAGCTGGTTTTGTAAAAAATATAACAGTTCAATAGGTCTTAACTTCTATAGAAATTTGTATTCTATTGCACATACCAACAGCCACATAATTTGGAAACTTAGTCCCCTAACTTAAGGTAATTTACATAATTTTTTTTTTTTTTGATTCATTGATAGTAGTAACATAGGAACAGCATTTGTGCTATGACACTACTCTTTCCCAGGTGGTATATAGGGTGATTCAAAATTAGAGGGACAAACATTTAGGAAGGGTAGAATACACCAAGATGGCTCAGAATCACATATCAATGTGGCACCGGAAATGTCTTCTTCATGTATGTGTTAATAATCACATTAGAAGAAGTGCTGAACTGTGCATCTAATTTCTTAGCCAAGTTTCATAAAGAATGGGCTCTCTGCTGACAATTTCATCAATGTAATCATTAAAAAAATCTGAATTAACAATTTTTATGAAGTGCCATTTGTGAAAGATGCATTAGTTTTTGAAAAAACCGGACCAGAAATTTCACTGTTACTTCAACATGTCTTCTAAGTGATTATTAAAAGGTTCAAGACTATGTTTCCGACCTCTCATCGCTTTGTGATTCTGGACTGTCTTGTTATAACCTACATTTCTTAAAAGTTTGTCCCTCTAATTTTGAATCACCTTGTACACAAGAATGCTGAATAGTTTTGAATTCCATGTTTTAACATATATCTATTGCACGTAACACATGTATGTGCAATCCCTGATTTTAAGAAATTACTGGATATGCTTTAACAGTGGGTTTCAAGATTTTATTTTTCTTGTAAACACCTTCTATAATTTAAAAAATATTGATAAGTGCTGTATGTAGTTGAGTACTAGTATATTCTTTTTTTTAAACAAATTCCCAAGATTGTTTTTACAAACTCCTTCTCAGATTAAAAAATCAAAATAAATCCCTAGTGTACTAATACATTTTTTTTTTCCATGTGTGTATGTGTGTGAACTCTTTTTTTTTTTCCACATCTCATGACTGGTTAGATACAAATAATATATTATAGTATATAGTTTATCTATTTTTTTGCTCCTGTTCACGTTGCTTTATCAAAAATAAATTTTTAAATATTTCAAATGAAAATAATTACTAAATTACAGGATTGAATCGGTGCTTTTATGGATTTCAGTCGTAAGAACAATATGCTAACTGATTTTTTGGGAATGACAGAAATATTCATATCTCTGCCTTCTCAAATAAATCTGTTGGATACTCTAAAAATAAATCTGTAATTGCCAGTGAAGTGTGCTACCTCACCAAGAAGAGATAACTTGCCAAAGCGTACAATGTTCGAGTTAATCGCAAAAGGTAAGCTGTATCTTTTAGTTTTATACAAGTGAACTTGTCCTGCATAAGACCACCAGCATTCCAAAAAAGAATTTTGAGCTGAGAAATAGACATGACCAGGCCCTAAAAGGACCGTTGCTGGAGAGTAAAAGTCAAGAAAGAAGCAGCAAGATGTACTTGTCGCTGAAGATTGATCAAAGGCTGCACAGGGTGACAAGTGTCAGTCGTTTAGCGAGAACAGGGGGCACCACATGTAGGCGACCAACATCACCCTCCCCCAATAGAACACACTTCAATATAAGTACAAATTTACTGTCTGTTTTACTATGTAAGTTTCTTTAATACATATATATATTACTGTATTAAAATGAACACTGATAATATTTAAGTAAAATTATTACATCTTCTTGTTATGTCTGATTATTGTCACTTGGTAACAATAAGAAAAACCTGTGTCCATTGTGATATCAAGTAAAGGTGTGCTGGATCGTTAAGTTAGATATGTGGATATGGATGGTTAGGTGATGAACATCATGTTTTTTTGCTTTGATTAACTTTAAATCAGGTTTTATAATTTTGTTGACAGTTCCTACATAGATATTTAAAGATTTTGCGATAGTTCTTTGGGTAGATGGATTTTCCTTTAAAACATGAGATGTGACTTCAGATTTAATAAGAGGTGTACATTAGAGATGAGACGGGCTCAGCCCGAGCCCGGGCTCTGTAATTCCCAATTGCGTTAGGGCTCGGGCGGGCTCGAGCTCGTGAGAAATTTCTCATTTATTTAACATACTCCTTGAAGCAGATTTTAAAAAGTGATTCATGAGTAAAATAAAAGTACTTATAAAAAAAAATAGTGGCACGGTATGGTCAAGCTCTTTGGGTATTTCAGAAAAGCGGCTTTTATTACTTAGTTAGCCATCAGATCGGACGTTATTTGATAAACATGGATATAAAGAATTAGAAAGGGCATTGAGAGTTTGCAACTATATTTGCCGTTAATTTACAAGAACATCAAAATTTATTGTATTCTATCAATGAAGTAACTGAATTTTTTTAATCTTTAGCTGAAATTTCAGGCTCGGACTCAGGCGTAAATAATATTGCTCGGGCTCGGGCGGGCTTGGATTAAAAGTTCTCGGGCTCAGGCTTCAAAAAATGAGCCCGAACTCATCTCTAGTGTACATACCTTTGTTGGGTATGCATTTTTTGCCTTTTCCCCAATGAAATATAAACTTTGACGTTTCTTTCCTTTCATATTAATTATGTCACTTATTTTACGTGTAGAAATATTAAAACCATGATTTTGACATCTTTTCTTAATAACTGAATAAGAGTATTTCTCTTCAGATAGCGAAAAAATATAGCCTTCGATCCATTGTTTATTTTTCAGCAACATTTTAAAGCAAAGAATATTTTTAATGCTACAGACGATAAATAAGCCTTATTACAATTTGATGCCAATCACATTTTTATTTTCAAATTAATATTTAACTTCACGGAGAAAATCAAAATCGTTACAAAAATATATGAACACCCTCTGTAATATCGTAGTAACTATGGATAAAAGTGTGATATGTTTTTGTGTCTAGAAAAAAGGATAGCCACTATTCTGGAGCTGGAGAGCTTCGTCAAGAGTTTGAAAGGTAAACCTTTTACAAAACACAATACTTTGCACTGGCTTGGCAAAAAAGAAATGGCGGGCGAGCGATACTAAAGCTGTTCCATTACTTCCACAATGAAAATACAAGTGTGTTTCAATCAGGCTATGAAAAGAATTGTACATCTGTTTTAATGAATAGTAGGTTGGTTCTATAGAAAGGAGGGATGAGATAGCTTGCTCCACGGACCTTACATCAGTGGTTTGCTCTGTTTGACAAAATGAATAGGTGTTCACGCGGGGGCGTAGCCAAGGTGAGGGGGGTTAGGGGGATCATAACCCCTCCCCCCCATGAGGAATTTTTTCCCTTACAAAATGTATATTCTTCATTCCCTTATCACAAACATGTATGCATATATGTGAGTTGCAGTAGTCGTAACCCCCCCCTCCGATGAAAAATTTCTGCCTACGCTTCTGTCTTCACGCCATGTTTACATTTTATTGTCGACTACACATGTGTGTCATTACAATTGGACAATAGTGATCATTGTTTTTAGCATTTCTTTAAGAGACAATTAACAAATTAAAACTTTTTGGAATGTTTCCATTTTTTTAATAACAAATACATAGAATACATTTATAAATTTGTTTTAATTAATCATGATACTCACACTAAGAGATCACATTGCTATCTCTCTTCAGCACTTACCTGTGCTGATCTTCTTTTACTCTTGCAGCTTCTTTCTTTTATTCTTGCAGCTTATAAAACTGGGCAGATAACTTCATCCTATTTTACAAGCCAAAAAAGTACAAGTACAATGCTGCTGCTTCAAATGTACAGCAAAATTATACAAGCACTCATTAGGCATAAAACTGTATCTAGGCATGAACTGTATCGATCACATTCCTAAAAATAAAAATTTTTAAAGACTACAATTTTAAGGAAAACTCAAATTGTCACATGATAAAATTTTTTTATTGAGTTGAAAATTCATTTTATATCACCTCTATTTGAAAAGAAAATCCTATTCTGTATACTAATGCATAACGCCACGTGCGGTCTCCCCTTCCTTAATCTGTCCTTGCTTTTCAAGCTTAAATCAAAACCAAATATAAAAAAAATTGAACTTATAACAATGTACTTTACCATCATTTACACACCAATCTAATAATGTTTGCTGTAAACTTGAATGAGAAGATGAATCATGACTCATGAACTACAAGAATGAGCAAATATCTAAAAACGATAACCAAATATTAAAAACTAAACACAACAATGGGCAAACTGCTTCGAATGTACAGCGAAATTGTAACTTACTGTTTATAAATTCACAGTACAAAATAATCACAGCACACAGAACTCAAAAGTTTAACACTATGTCACAATACTTTACCAACTGCCAAAGAATTATACAGTTTTATAAATACAACAGTTTAATGAAAATAAAAACTAATTTATAAATCTTCAAAAATTAATAACATTGAATCAGAGCTCAATTAAGGGAAGTGTAGATGGGAGTAACAGGACAGCTGCCCTGGGACCCACATTATTAAACAGAAATATTGTCTATGGTAGAAATGCATGTGGAGTGCATGATACATATGTGAACATATATGATCAATCTACACAAAAACCATATTATGTACGTGTGAATACATATGGGCGAGCATAGAAGTATTTTTAGGAGAGGGCAAACGTCACAAATTTTTTCTAGATAAGGGCAAATTTCACATTTATAACAATTTGGTTTCTGATGGTACTTACGTATTATCCAGGCGATCATTCTCGCCAAAATCACTTGTCTTGCCAGACCGCTGGGATAATATGCAAGTACCGTTTCGATTTTGCTTAATGATACACTTTTGTTTACATCATAAGACAATATACTAAATCTTTAGGCTAAGGAGAGAAAGGGGGGGGGGGCAAGTGCCCTTTCATGCTCTCCCTTATGGATGCCAATGTGAATACATAAACTTATAAGGGACCCTCATGAGCATTGCCTACCCCATGTCTCATAACTTAGTCAGGCTTTGCATGAAATTTTAAATTTCTGTCCATGAAAAAAAAAAATAATTCCATAAACTGATAATTTAACATGGAAACAAAAAAATTCAAACATTTGTTATGAAAAAGCAATACATAGGTAAATTACCTAAATAATTGGCTTTATTAATACATAATACTGAACATAAATGTTTATTTTGAACATTTATAATTGCATTAGACAGTAAATAATAGTTAACATTTCCATGATTATTCTTTATAAATTAATTCTATTTATAAAAAATTATTGATTCATTTTACATCACCTCTATTTAACAAAAGAAAGTTCTATTCAGTATACTAATGCATTTTCTTTCAAGCACTGACAGGTTTATGCAATTGTGAGTGGTGGCGGTTAGTTGGAAGTTTTTAATACACATCCATTTTATGGGAATAAAGTAGCATCTTTTCATTATATAGGATCTTATCATTAATTCCTTTTTTCTCGGGAGGGGGGCAGTCGCCCACTTCAATCATCGGTACTTGCTTTCAAGCTTAAATGAAAACTAAATATAAAAAAATTGAACTTATAACTATTGAACTATTATATTGAACTATTGAACTATTATATTTTTTACAAAACCAGCTTCTTGGAGTTCGCCTAATATTGTTGCAAGGATGTTGAGAAAGATATTCTTGCAAGTTATGCTAATTAAACAAAAAAAGTTATATCTTAAATAATAAAATTAACAAATTAGCACATTTAGAAGACACGAAAAACTTAAATAATAAAGTTTTTCAAAAATGCTTGAATATTATTATATAGACAGAAATAAATAATCGGGTAGTTTAATAAATTATCCAACATTTTGTGTAGTATGTTAATTAAACAAGATAATTTATAATATTTTAAATAAATTTAATAAATGTAGCACACAAAGTAAAACATGCATAACTTAAAATAGATCGTAAAGTTAGGTGAATATTAAGATATACACAAAATATAAACACCTTATCAACTGATGAAAATTGAGCACTTTTACATGTACTAATTAAGTACAACATATTACAGTAGTATATTTTAAACACTAACGTAATAAATGTAGGGTATCTTAATTAAAAGCACATTACAAGAAATCCTGTGATTTAAAAAAAAAAAGGAAAAGAAAAGAAAATGCTATTGCAATGCACTCTGTATAACTGTGTAATGTGCATTAATCAGCAGTGTTAGAAAGAATATGAATTGCAGTTTATGTATTGCAAAAGAGTATAATTAACATAAAGGCGTAAAGAAACAATAAAACTTAAAAGATACTCACAATAAAACTTTAACATTCCAACTCTAACGAATGCAAATCGCAAATTTATTTTGCGAGTTTAATCTGTATGCCTTTGTAGAAAAAATTATCTTTACAAAACTGACTACTGAACTTATATCGTTATTAAAATGTTTTAAAACATTTTTGCGAGTCCTTTTATTTCTATTCGATCTATTATATTGCTTAGCAAGGCTTAAATAACAACTTTCAGCCATAATGAGATCCCGTTAAAATCAAAACAAACTCGCTAGCTGCTAGCAGACGATGGAGGTAGATCACGTGATATACGTATTCAGAGGTTTTCTTCTTCTCGACGTGAAAGGACCCCATTCCTTTTTTACATGTTGGGGACAAATTGAAAATAAGTAATAATCACAAAAATTGGGGACTGTTCTCAAAAATTGAGGACGTATGGTCACCTTATTTTAGGAACAGCTTCAGTTTATTCAGTTTCGTTGCCTAGATGTGTTTGTTTATAATTCGCATATGTTGTTATTTTTCTGGAGTTGTTTTTAGTACACGCTTAAGGTGTCCTCCATACGTCCCCAATTTTTCTGTTCTTTTGCGATTTGTCCTCGAAAATTACAGAAACAAGTGAGTTCGATTTTTAATTATTACATTGTTTTTTAATTGGATTAGTGTCCCCAATTTTGTTTCAGAATTGGGGACATGTCCTCGATTTTACTTTTCAACATATGGTCACCTTACCTTATACATACTCAATGTAAAATTAACAGAATTTTAAAAGAAAGAGTGGTCATCATTGAAGTGCACTGAGGAAACTTTAGAAATTTAAACTTAGGCCCTTATTCAGATAGATTTAGTAGCTACTAACCCTATTGTTTAGTTACTAAATTTAGTAAAGTGGATTCAGATAGAATTTGGAGGCGGAGATACTAAACACGTGACCAAAACAAGCTGCTAAAATCACGTGACCAAACAAGCTGCTAAATCACCGACTAAATAAACGCACGCCTGGAACAAGCGCTCTGATTGGTCTGTTAGCTTCCCTGTTAACTTATCCCTACATTTTCCCTGACTTCCCTTGGTGTTGGTCACGTGATTTAGTACTAAATGTATCTGAATCCCGATTTATGAACATTTAGTATCTCCGCCTTAAACTTGCATTTTCAAAAGTATTTAGCAAGAGAAGTTCAAATTTCATTGATAACGTTTTAAATTATTTTGAATCTCAGCACTATAAATATGCATTTTTGAATTTACTATTATGAAATATACAAGAAAATAATTACCTTTGAAAAATTCTGTAGTACCTCCGTTGCGGTTTCTGGAGTGTGCATGAATTTCCTACTCGAAAAGAAATAACATTTGCAGCTTCAGCAAACGTAAAATACTTTTCATAACAACAACAACGTGCAGCAAGTGTTTCCTCTAAACAACTGGATGGACCTGCTCCGTGCTCAGTTTACTTTGTTTGTAACTCACCGCACTGAGTTTTGTATACGAACACACCAGTTTCTAAACTGAATGCACCAACTTTCCCTGGTGAACAACTTGGATGGAAACTCCTTGCACCAGTAATGGTTCACCAAGATAAGTGCAGGCTGTCCGAAAAGCTCCGTTCTTGCGTAGGGGTAAATTTTTGCTTCTTGGCCGATATGTCGCTGTTACCCGACTGTATCACTGCTGCCGACTCTGCCGGAGAAAATGGGCCTAAAATCAAAGTTAAAATATCCACATATGGCTAACAATATTTTCAATCTCAGAAAAAAAAAAAAAAAAAAAAAAAAATGGTGTTTACGTGCTCGTGTTGCGTAAATATGCTTATCTGCTAATGGTCTTTGAGACATTTGCTGTTTTTCGCCTCGCTACTGGCCACGATTGTCTCTCCAAACATCTATATCATATTAAAGTACTGTCAAGTCCTCTTTGCCAACTGTGTAACATTCAAGAGGAAATGGACATGAACCATTTGAGTCACTGCTCTGCACTGAACTCAGGACACTTGTGGGAGAGATATTAGAGAGCTCAGCACAAAATGAAGAATTTATAGACTTACTGTACTTTCAGTTTTGTTACCTGTGTTCCTCTTTACTTTTGTTCTTTGTTATTCTGACCACAGTTGTCTTTTAATGTGGCATTAGAAATTTTTAAAAAAATGTTAAATGTATTGTGGACTAGGCATTTACTGATTATATGGTGGGAAATAAGTGGAAGTGTGCTGGAATTATAATCTTTATAAGCTTCTGAAAAATTTGATTTGAAAGTAAATACATATTAAAAATTTTCTTACTTGAGAAAAAATATTTCCTTTGGCTGGTGTGAAGATGGTTAAGAGTTTATATTAGTAGGAAGATATATTCTTCTGATTCTGATCAAGTGTACGCATGTGCTGAAATCCAATGAGTAAATTCTTCAGTAGATATATGTTATTAAAATGTTAAATTTCTTGTTTTCCACAAAAGCCTGAAATATAGAAGGTATCATTATTAACAAATAATACATACATTTTATCTATAAATATCCCCAAGCATAATTTATAAATATTTTCATAAAAACATACAAAATTCAACTGAATGGAATACAGGACAGACACTCCCTCTAATCCACACAGGTTGAGACTAAGGGTTGTGCAGATTATAGCTCATTTGGTTAACACAAGGAAACAAATGTGTATTTTACTAAAAAATATTGGCAACAGTACACGTATAATTAGAAAGAACTGAAAGCAAACTGGTCGTGATAGTTACTTTGTAATAATATATGAAAAATAAAACTTTTTTTTTTCAATTTAAGTCTATATATTTTAGTTATTTAATAACATTTCAAAATGCACTTGACAGTTTTGTCTAGCTGCTTCTTCATAGGTATTCTTTTGTGCTTGGAGACACTAGTTTATTTGTGTTTATTAAAAGTATTTAATTGTATTTACTAGTTCGATTCTGCCCATAACAGATATTTGTCTAGAGTAATGCAAAATTATACTGAATGAAAATCTAATCCCATGTTTTTCCATGTATCAGTACAAAGAGTGAATTTCAACACAAGATTAGTCTAGTTACTAATATAAATAGGCTAATATTTCAGTGGACCTCTTTTTCTGGCCTTTATTTTTACGAAAGTGAATGTTTTATCAGTTTTTCAGAGTCTGTGTAGATAACCTGAAAAGTAGAATTATTTGTTTACACGTAAAATGCATGGAGAATTATAGGCATTTGCAGATTATAGGGCTGCGGATTAGAAAGAGTGTGCTATATATATATAATTAGAATCAGTACTTAAGAAATATTAAATGAGCTGGAGTTTTACTAGCACTTAATCAAGGTTTTGAATGAAATGAAAGGACATAATCAGTTATGCACATTAATTTATTATACATAAAAATGAGGAGAAATTCTCATGTCTCCCACAAAGTTCTCGAAACTAAAGCAACTAGATTATAGCAAGCCCATACATATGTATAATTAATAAGTAAAACACAAAGAATATTACTGCAAAAATGACATACCCCATGGGAGGGGGTACTACATGTATCAGAATCAGAGGGCAAGAACAGTATGAAATTCGAAATACAATGAACCAGATACCAGATTTTATACACACACACACACATATATATATATACAGTACACCAGGATGATTTTTAAATTCAATAACTTAATTTAGTTAACACATAAAATTTACATTTCATAATGGGTAACTTGAAATAGTTTTTACCTTATCTTCTTTTACATTAGTAATCTTCTTTTACATTAGCAATCTTTTACATTAAGAGTAACAATTGAATACAGATAATTCTAAAGCCCCTGTACATGATTAAAAAAAAAAGTTAAACCATTATTTGGAGGAAGGAAGAATTCAGCAACAGTTGTTACTTTATTTTTAAAAATAATAACACAAATACATATAATATATATATATATATAGAGAGAGAGAGAGAGAGTGGACAAAAGTAGCATTCAGATGAGCAATGTTTGTAAAACATCCACAAGAAAATAAAGTTTTAAAAATCTATTTTTGAAACTTGTTCGACAGAATCATTTCTTTTGAGAATGTCATTGAGTTAGATTATTGTTTCTTAAGTTGCAAGACAGTGAGACCATTTGTTTTCAAGCTAAAGAACGATTTACATTTCTTGGGCACCTTTCTGCAGCAAAACTATTATCGTGCGAAAAATTTTGTGATTTTTCCAAGACTTTCCCTTTAAAAGAGTTAGAGGAGACTGTGTTAGCAAACCCTATGTTAAAGAAAGAAAAGCTCAAAACTGAACTTTCTGTTTTATATGAATGGCAGGAGTTTTCTAGTGTCTCGGGAACTTTAAACCTTCATCAGGTTATTGTAAATCAAGGACTTCAAAATTCACTTAGTGAAGTGAACTCTTTGCTGAAAATCGTTCTCACGATGCCGATGACAACTTCAGAACCAGAGCGCTGCTTCTCCACGCTGAAGAGAATAAAGACGTTCTTAAGAAGTACTATGCTAGAAGAGCGTTTATCAGCCTTAGCAATGTTAAGTACAAGTGAAGACTTAAAAAGAGATATAAAACATTTTAATCAAAGAGTTATTGAAGAATTTGCTCATCGCAAAGAACGAAGAATGTGTTTTCTATTTAAGTAAATATAATTACTCTGTAGTCTTCAATTTTTTCAAATTTTCGTTTACAGAGCAACAGTTATTGGAATATTATATAAAAGCAGGTAAAAGGATTTAAGTGAGTGGAAACGCGTTTTTATCAATCTGGAGCTTTAAACTGTAAATCCATAGGAACTATGAATTTTCTATGTACGGGTGTTGCTAGATCGCTGACAATCGTTTCTGAAGTCCTACGCCGCAGCACTACCACCAGTATAACTCACGAGCTGTTATTGATTAGTGCTGTAATGTTTTTGTGACTAGCAGTGAAAGCACTCTAATTAGGTAGTTCCACAGCATGACTACCGCATGTTAAACAGTTAAACACAATTTCATGGCACACCGATGTAGTGTCATCTTGCTTTGGCCAGCAAAGATTCTCGCTGCTTTTTGTAAACATCTGCAGCACATGGAATGATTGTTATGGTAAAAATGCCTTTCCAAGTTAAAAGGTTATGATCAAAATAAATAGCACAGTAATTTGCAGCTGGAATAAAGCTTCTTTTGTCTAATATTTATGAAGCAATTTTGTTTGATCACTATTACTTTTATTTTTACGTATATAAGTAAAAAAAAATTTCTGTTAGTGGCATTATACCATATTTACTATCTCAATAGAAAATACAGCAAGAAATGAAAACCTCACAAAATTAAACAACTCCGAATTTGGAAAAAAAAAACAAAATATTCAATTATAAAAACAGAAAACTCACACAACTTTAATAAATATAAACCTAAAACTTTTAGAGCACCAACAACTTCATTGAATGCAATATTCAGAGAATATGGGAACACTGCAGTAATGAAACGCTTCAGACAGAAAAAACATGTTTCATGCTGATAGGTACGGATGAATGAAAAAAAAAAAACAAACACTGATTAGATAGGAAAATTTTGCACAGGCTAACAAAGAGTGCAGTCAATCAGAATTTTAATTGGTGGTGAACATTTCCCTCTTACTGCAACGTGAAGGATTGAAAAAATCAATTGTCTTTGATTTCCAGATATTGTTTGGATTTGAGTTCGCAAAGTGTTAAAATTTTTCGGAAAAGTATAAAACTTGAGACTGGGACATACAAAGGAAAATTAAAATGGATGGATAGGGCAAAAATACATCATAATTTTGACCTCAAAATTTCAGTTTAATAATCTAATATGCAGATTAAAAAGATATCCTTTGTTGTATAAAAAATGTTATTTAAACACAACTGAGGGAAGTGATAACTGAAGAATGTCAGAATATTGAAATAAAATTGGAGAATTGTTACTTTATGCCCCACCCTGCAGTTGTTAAGAAAAATAAACTGCAAGAAAGGTCAGAACCGTATATTACAAGCATCTTCTAAAGAAAATAAGCAAAAAATACTTAAACTAATATTTAAGTCAAGGACTAAACTTAAAATGATTTTTTGATTTTGATTTAAAGATTTGGAAACAAAAAAATTGCATTTTCAGCAAACATTCAAAGAGTGTCTTTGCAAATTCCAGTGTTTTGCAAAATATTGTGATTAAAGCAGATAAATTGCTAATGGATGGTGAATGTAGCTAAGGAAATTAAAAACCAACTCCATGTATTTAAGTAAATGCTGGTCTGAAAATAAACTGGAGTTAGACGACAATAGAGTCATCAAAGGTTTAGGGAATAATGGGTTATTACAATTCAGATATCTTAAAAATAGATATTACATCCTTTTTAGAATTACTTAAGAATCCTAAAAGCAAAACCATATATATTACAAACAGTAGCTAAAATGTTCGTCCACTGAAACAACTGACTGTTCCTCAGTTAGAGCTCCTGAGAAGTGATTTCAGAAAAAATCGCAAAATATATGGAAGGCATTTTCAAAATTGAGAAATTCAACATCTATTTTTATATAGATTTTGCAGTGGATAAAAGGGACATCAGGAGAATGGAGAACATTTGTGGCTTATAGGATCATGCAAATAAAAAAAATTCTTATCCATAGAACTGGAATTAGTGTTAGGCGCATATGGGCAACTCGCCAAATGTGGCCCTGCAAAAAACTTTTGATCCGGGCAAAGGAACATTTCAAATTCCCACAGAAATCCCATAAAAACCATTCAAAATCCCTTTCATACAACCTTCCTGCGACTTAACTAGCATCTTAAAGTTTGGCCTGGAAACTTTCCAGAAGCTGCCCATGTGTGCTGTAAAGGAAAAGAAAACCCTGTAGATTTTTGCACAAGAGTGTTGAATGCTTTCAAAGATTTAAGAGCAATCATAGGTGGTCCAGAGGACCAGAATGGTTAACATTATCTGAAGAATTTTGGCAATCAAATGTAGCAGATAGAATCTTCTCATGGATTAATCTGTAACACCACCCCTACAAATGATGCAATATTAAATATCGAAAATTGCAACAAACTGTTGATGTATCGAATCACTCCTGTGATAAAGAGATTTGTTAACAATGTAAGGAATAACAACAAAAAATCTGGTCTGCTAACTGCAAAATGAATTGTATATAGCTCATATTTATAGGGTGAAGAATATTCAATCAAAGCATTTTAACAAGCAGATAAAAATCACAAGAAAGCAATTCCATAGATTAGTCATCGTGCAATTTAAATCGGATTTTGGATTCAAATGAAATTATATGCTTAGGAGAAAGTGTGGTGGTTTGTTGCAGCAGTGGTTAAAATTTGAGGAAAACTAAAGCCTAAGATGATCGTACAGTGGTATTATGCCGCGCATAACCTGCCTGGCAAGTATTCCTAGTATTACGCTGAAAAAATTGAAAAATGATTGACATACACCAAAACACTAAAAAAACTAAAGACTCTATGAATTGCAACTAAATACCATTTATTCTTAGTCATTCCACTAATATTAATTAACAGACGATATTGACATAATTTTAAACTTAAACATGTCTGGGGGAGATGTGGTTTTGGAGGATAAGGGGTATCCACAAAAGTTTTGAGACGCAAATAATAAATAGATTACTGTTAATATTCACCATTCTGATGAGGTAGCCGTCTTTACACAAGACACGATCGACGCGTGCCCTCTTGGAACCGCTGTCTTTCTCTTAAGCCATCATCTGGCCTCTGATTCCATGTTTCTTTTGAACACAACTTGATCATATTGATTCGAAGCACACACTGATTTTTTAAGTCCGTTCACACCTTTTTCAAACTCTGCTCTGCTTCTTTTCTCTAGCACACTCGTTCTGTCGTCTTTTTTTCTTCTCCCACGGGGTTGATTCCTCTTTTCTTACCCCCTCTTACATCATTGGCTGGAGTTTCTGATTTGTTCGTCTCGGGGAATTAATGCATCCTCTCGTCGAATCCCAGACATGTAGGTGGATCATTCGGGAATATACCCCGCCAAATTTGCATATCATTTTCGGCCATAAATATTTTCGGCCATAAATATTTTAACGTTGACAGTTCATTGTGCTATAGTGTCCAGACTGTCCATTGCCTGGCGCCTCTTCTAATTTACGGTCTACTTGTGTGGTCTTCCCATGGGAACCGTCTCAAAATTATATTTTACTGCTGTTTCACTTCACCACATCTCTCCCCCGTGTACATAAAAAAAACAAGAAAAAAAAATATTCAATGTCCACAGTTACTAGTTCATTACACGTAGCTACACATGTGCTACGTTTTAAAATTTGGCACTTGTCCTGTATAGTCCATGCGATATAGTCCATCATACGTAGCAAATTATGTGCTACGTTCTACAGTGTAGTAGTTGGAGTTTAGTCCATATAGTCCGTCACGCGTAGCTACACATGGCAAAAGTCTCAGTTGTGATACATTTGTTCTCCCGTTGTGTCTCAAGCATTTTGTGGTTTCACGTGAACATTTTCGTTCTCCTTTGCGGGTTTGTTTTGTCAGATTTTGTTAAATCTGGCAGTATCGATAATGTTTCCGAACCACTTTGCATTAATAACATTAATGAGTTACCTTTGTATCTTGTTTCTCAATTTCTTCAAAATAATATATTGTACACCAATGGGATTGTACACACATTATTATGTTTGATCACACATTCTGTACCAACATGTACCATATTTATATTATTAGAGTACCATATTTATATTATATATATATTAAGAATAACATACAATATCATGTGTGTCTATTACTTGTTACACATATATATTTATCTGCATATCATAAAAAATACTCGTCTTCCTTCCTTTTTTTTTTTTTTTTTTTTTTTTTTTTTAATTTATTATTATTATTATTATTATTATTATTATTATTTTTGCTCAGACAGGGGATTCATTCCTATATTGCACACCCTTTTATTTATACGGTACACCTCACGTACCACTGTTTCAAAATATCTAGCCATAATCATCGATGCGTTCTTATTTACTCATTCAATTCATTTCTAAATACTACTACCTATGGAACTACCCTCTCTCCTCTTGTATTCCTTTTAAGCAGATCCTTCCGGCTGCGAAACTGTTTGTCGCTTGACAATCGGAACTCATGGTTGAAATTTCCGGTTTTTCACTGCGTATAATACATCCGCGCGTTTGGAAACGGGGGAAACTGCAGCTCGACGACTCAACTCGTGCTGTGGGCAACCGGTTTATCTCCTGCGCCGGGAGTGACTCGGCACCTTTTTCGCCTGTGTTTTTTTTTTAGGATGTCAACGTCGTGTAGAGGTAAGTGATTGTTATTTAATTATTTTGTTAATGAAAGCTTATGCCGCCCTATTAACTGTAATTTTGTAAAGAGAAACAAACTTAACGTTACTATTCTTACGTTTTATTTTGTATAGCGCCGATCTGCATGTCGAGTCCATGCGGTCTGATAGGTTATTATTCTGTGAACTCCCTATGTTTACTTTAAAATAAATAGTCTTCTATTATTCTAGAGCGCGTCTTACTCATCGTGGTTATTGCCTGCAATTGCCCGATAAGTACCAAAATCCAAGGGGAAATCTGCAGCTTTCCGTCCCAGGTACTCTGGTGACGCAACTCAATAATTTTATTCTAACTTGTATTAATTAAAATTTTTAGTAAAATTACTGTACTATGTATTTGTCTCTCCTATAGTTGTATGTCCGGTATTTATTTATATGCATATTTTTGTCTTTTCATGTTGCCCTTCTCTTGCATCCTATGCGTGACATCCGAACGAACGACTCTCCGTAAATCCGAACGAACGACTCGCCCCCATGCGAATGGCTCCCTGCCGGTTTGTTTACCAACAGAAAAAGCCAAACGACAACACCAGCTGATGCCTTGCTAACTTGTGTTTTACTTTTTATTTATTTATTTTTTTTATTTATTTATTTATTTATTTATTTATTTTTATTTTTTTTTTTTTTTTTTTTTACCTACGTATGTGTGTGCCTGTTATCTTATTGCTTGCTATTATTATCAACATTATTATATTTTGTCCGTCTCTTTTTTTTTTTTTTTTTTTTTTTTTTGGTTGTTAACATTTCCTTCATTTTCAGCTTAGCTTTTCTGCAGTGCACAAGGTTACACGGGATATCCCTTTTGATTATATAGCATGTCATTATTATTATGATTCTTATTATTATTACTGTTATGATTAGCTAAATTCAATTGCCTTCCAGGTCGCGTTTTTCTCTTTTTTCCTATCAGTTTTGTAATTCTCGTTTTCGTTATCCTTTCACAGAAATTCCAATCTTTTCATCATCTACTGACGCAACCGAAAACCCAAAAATTTGAATGAACGCTCGTGGAACACTCTGGACCTCACAACTCGGCTGCTGGTAAGAACCCCTTTTTTTTTTTTTTTTTTTTTTTTTGAATTTTTGTTCTTTTCTTATGTTTGTGCTGTTTCTCGCCCCTTCCGGGAGCGGTTGCGTAACCAATAACCATGGGTGGGGGTTTTTGACTCGTCAGGGTCTGTTTCTTGTGTCTGGGGTTTTACCCGAAAAATGAGGTTTTTATGAACTTTTTTTGATTCTCCATGAGGTTTATTCACTTCTTTAAGTAACAAATTATTATTTCGCAATAGTTTCATTACCCTATAAGGGCCGGTAAAAATGGGGTCAAATTTACACTTCTTGTGCATATTTCTCATGTATACCAAATCCCCTATGTGGATTGGAGTATGTTTAGCGGGTTTTTCTAAGTTCTGCGGTTTAGCCGCTTTTTCTTGGAATATCCAGGCCTGTTGTCTGTTATTTAAATTCTGCTTAATTAATTTGTCCACAAATATTTGTATTTCCTCTTGGGACCATCTTGATTCGAAAATATTTTGTCCCTGTCCGTCAGTTGTATTGTCCAGGGGTATTTTAATGTCACGACCCAGAAATAGTAACGCCGGCGGGAAATTCGTCGCCCTGTGTTTAGAGGCGTTGTAATAGAGCTGCGCCCATACACTTGCATCTTCCCATTCAAAAGTGTTCTCTGCTATGCATCGAATACACTGCTGAAGCGTGCCTTGTGCTCGCTCTACCGTCCCATTCGATTGTGGGTGGTAGATCGACGAAAAACGACTCTCTATATTGAGAGATTTTAAAAAACTCCTTAATTCCTTTGATCTGAATTGAGGTCCGTTATCCGATATAATCGTATCTGGAAGCCCAAAACGAGAAAAATAACTTTGTAAACATTGAACTATTTGATCCGCAGTGATTTTTCTACATGGAAATAATTCTATATACCTTGAGAAACTGTCAATTACGGAAAAAAAAAAGCAATTGCCTCTGACACTGCGAGGCAGCTTCCCAACAATATCTATATGTAGACACTTTCCGGGCAGTATTGCTCGGTCCATTTTTTGTCTCGCCGTAGCGGGAATGTGCCTGTTTTTGAATTGTGCACATCTGTGACAGTTATCGATAAACGTCTTTACGTCATCAAATAAGTTGCCCCAAGTATAAAATTTTTTTATAAAATCGATCGTTTTTTGTCTGCCGAAATGTGTTGCGTGTGCAATTTTGATCACGGACTGTTTTAAAGCCTGAGGGATCACGATTACATCTATTCCTGCCCTCTCTCGCGTGGCTTTTTCCCTATAACGAAGAATTCCATGTGCATCGAGATAGTAATTTTTGAACTTAGGACTTTTAGGGGTCTTTTCGCGGACGTGTGGTATTATTTTGTTCAATAATTCATCGTTCTGCTGTTCTTGTTTAATTTTTTCGGTCGTTAAATCCTTCTTCCCTTCGAAGATTTGTGCCGTTATGTTATTTACCTGTTCTTCTTGTAAGATGTATCGGGACAAATAATCCGCGGGGTTTTCCTCACCCTTTATATGTTGAAATTTAAACGCAAATTCACTTAAAAATAATAGCCACCTTGCAGTGATATCGGATTGCTGCGTTAGATCTAAATGGTATTTCAATGATTTCGCGTCACTAATTAATACAAATTCATGGTTCCATAAATAATTGCGAAAATGTCTCACCGCTTCATAAATTGCCATTAGTTCCAGTTTAAGAGATGAGTATCGTTTTTCCGCATTTTTTAAAATTCTGCTAAAAAATTTGACTGGTGTTCTGCCTTCTGGCCGATCCTGCATTAAAATACCATTAATGGCCGTGTTGGATGCATCGGTTGCTAACAGGAATGGTTTTGCAAAATCAATTTTGGTAATTCTTGGTTTTTCTAAAATGATCTGTTGTATGTTCGCGAAACTAGTCTGACACTCTTCCGACCATTCAAATTTTTTGGTCTTTCTTGTGAGCTGCACAATCGGTGCAATAATTTGGGAATATTGTGGAATAATCGTTCTGAAGTAATTTGTCATCCCTAAAAATGATTGAATCTCTTTAACTGACTTAGGTGTTTTAAATTTTGTGATTTTCACGATGTTTTTTGGGTCTGGGGAAATCCCTACTTCGTCCACTTGGAATCCTAAACATGTGATATTTTTTCGGGCTATTTTGATTTTTGACGGGTCCAATGTTAAATTAAACTCTTTGAGCTTTTGGAATATTAAAGTCATTTTTTTTCGTAATTCTTCGAGGGAATTAGCTGGTATGATTATATCGTCTAGGTAGAAATTTATCTTCGTTTCTCTCATACCTCCCAGCACCGTATTCATGAGTTGGGTGAAGTAACTGGCGCTGTTACGCAAGCCAAAGGGTAGTCTCGTGTGTCTAAAATTTCCTCGGTGGGTAATTATTGCACATTTCTCTCGCTCTGCCTCCGGTAATGCTATTTGAAAAAACGCAGATTTAAGATCCATAGTCGTGTACCATTTGAATCCGGCAACTTCTTGTAAGATATCTTCAATATGCGGGATATATGTTTTATAAGGTTCAGTGATGTTATTTAATAATCGAAAATCTGTCGCCATTCGGTATTTAGGGGTTTTATTTTCCTCACTCGTTTGTTTTTTAACGAAGATTATTGGGAACGCGTAACCCCCGTCGGATGGTTCGAGTATACCCGCTTCTAATAGCTCGTCTATTTCGCGGTCTGCGAGCGTTTTCATGTTTTGCGGTATTGGGTACGGTCTACATTGGATAGGGTAATTGTGGGCTAATTTGATTTGCGGTCTCACAGCGTCTGTCACTCCTAATGTTTTATAAGAGGTAGAGAATACCTGATAGTTTTCTTGTAGCATTTTTTTAAATATACGCTGTTGGTCTTCCGGTAAATGATCTAAATCAAAAGTCGCCTCTTCGAATTCCTTTTTTCTCAAGTTTAGGATATTGTCCCTATCATTAGTTGTTTGTGCACAATAATTCATTCCTACTTCTGTACCTTGTGATGACTCCCGTATCTGCCGAACGTTCTGCGGTTCTATGATTTTCGCGACTTTCATGTTTTTTTGTAAATGTTTCGTGGTGTTGGTGTTATTTTCGAAAATCATTTGTAACGACTTATCTGTTTTTTGTTGGATGATGCATATCTGTTCCTTTTGGAATTTGGGTATCACTTGAATGTTGCTTTCATTTTGTTGCTTTTCAATAGGTCGATCTGTTTTTAAATTTACTATTTTTGTGTCCGCGGGCGGAATCAGTACTTTCCGTGCTATTCGAATGCAATTATTAATCTCCTCCGTCTTATCATTTTCTTCCCTTAGCTCCGTATTTTTGGTCTCTGATTTATTAATTGGAATTTCTTCATTATTTATTGTTATGCTATTTTGTTTCGTATTTAAAATTACTTTATTATTAATCATGAAGTCGTAACCTAGTATGATTGGGTATTGTGGGTTCATTTTGAAGTTTGCCACGAAAAAGGTGTTATTACATTTTTTATGCCCTATTTTAAATGAAAACTTCACGGCTTTTAGAAAAGGTACAGTTTGTTGTGTCACAGATTTTATTGTTACCTGTCTGGAAATAAAGTTTATTTTTATTTTACTTTTTATTCCTTCAAATATTTCGTTATTTATTAAACTAATTCCTGCTCCTGAATCAATGAGTGCAGCATATTCTTCATCCCCAATGTTAAGCGTTACTAGTGGTAATTTAATTACATTTTGCTCGTTGTCACTCACCGACATTATATACCTATGGTTCTCTTGTTGTTTGCGTTTATTATCATTTATTTCTTTCGTACTATTTTGTGCCTCTATCATTTGATTTTTATTCTTGTTTTTATGGTCAATATTTACTTTGGTAGCCTCGAGTTTCGTTCTATGGGATCCCAACCTCTGATTATTATTTATCTGTTGCCTCTGGGACCCCTGTATGAGTTTAAATTCTTATAGTTCCTGTTTCCATTGTTGTTCGTTCTGCGGACATTTGGTTGCTGTCGACCGTCCGCGGGAATTCTTTCCCAGCATGTCTGAGCGGAGTGGTTCGACTTTCCGCATATTTGGCAGATAATTGCAACTTGTTTATAACTACTATTATGTTGATTAACTGGTTGTCTTCTATTTCGGGGATTGAACCAGCAGTCTGTGTCTGTGTGATTTTGTTTTTTACAAAAAGAGCATGATTTCAATGGATTGGATTTTTCATTCACTTGAGAAATCTCGAGTGCCTGAATTTTATCCTCAAACTGTTTTATTTTATCTTTTAACTGCGCGATTTCTAAGTCCTTCAATAGACCAGTAACGTCTGATTTTTGTACGTCAATATTGTTTATGTCTTCTTCTTCATTAAAAATTCTCTCCAGTCTGATTGCCAACTCAACCGCCTCGTCAAAGTGTTTTACGTTTTCTTTTAAAATTTCTCTTCTAATTTCCGGACGTACCGCTTCCGTGAATTTCGCGAGCATGATGTGGTTCTTTATTTTATCTGTTTCCTCTGACGGCTTATCGATCCCTAAAAATGCTTCAGTCTTTTCAGAGATTATGTCCCTTAGTTGTATAATCGATGTTTTCGGGGTTTGCCTAATTGCATTAAATTCCGCGTGAACTTCCGAAGCTGATTTTATTTCCCTAAATCTTTGGAGAATCGCTTTTTTCAGGTATTCGTAATTGTTTCCGTCTTTCGTCTCTTTTAGGCCTAGTATAAATGCTTTTGCCTTACCTTTGAGGCATGTCTTTAAAATTATGCCTTTCTGCTCATTTGACCAATCGGTGAGAGCAGCTACGTTTTCAAATTCGCTGAAAAATTGCTTTGGGTTCTCGAGACTATCGGCCGAATATCGGGGCAATAGAGGGATTAGTCCCGTGTCTGGCGTTTTGTTATGCTGGCTTTGTGCCGAACTTTGGGTATTTCGATTCCTAAGAGACTCTGGCGACTCCTGTCTAACTCTGGGACGACCCATTTTTTTTTTACTTTAAATATTTACAGATACTATTTTACCTATTTTAACACTATATGTTCCGTTACCTTATACATATACAAAATGCACTTTGACACTTTCAACATACACATAAATGAAAAATATTGTACATGAATACATACATATTAAGCAAGTATTAATTCAATTGTTCAGTTCTACTGATTGTTGCATAATATTCCATCAATAAAATATTTATTTATTTATTTTATTTATTTACTTAATTTTATTTAATTTAATTTTTCTATATGTCAATACGTTGTAATGACTACAAACTATCTTATTCACAACATTCTTTCTATTAGAGAAATTAATTGTTTTAACAAAAATACCTTCTTTGTCACCTTTAAAATCAAAGTTCTTTCGTATATATATATATATATTTTTTTTTTTGCAGCAGTATATTAACACTTACAAAACACAAATAAAATATTCAAAGAATGTCAATGCATGTTTTTTTTTTTTTTTGTTGAAACTGAGAAACAAGATAGTAACTTCGTTATTATGATGCATAATTTCTCTCCCAGACTTTGTTTTATTTTTGAAAAATCTACTATATATATTTATTATTATTATTATCATTAATTTAACTATCATTTGAGTTACTAGGAGTACATAAAATTGCCTTTTTTCTACGGCACCATTATGTGGTGGTTTGTTGCAGCAGTGGTTAAAATTTGAGGAAAACTAAAGCCTAAGATGATCGTACAGTGGTATTATGCCGCGCATAACCTGCCTGGCAAGTACTCCTAGTATTACGCTGAAAAAATTGAAAAATGATTGACATACACCAAAACACTAAAAAAACTAAAGACTCTATGAATTGCAACTAAATACCATTTATTCTTAGTCATTCCACTAATATTAATTAACAGACGATATTGACATAATTTTAAACTTAAACATGTCTGGGGGAGATGTGGTTTTGGAGGATAAGGGGTATCCACAAAAGTTTTGAGACGCAAATAATAAATAGATTACTGTTAATATTCACCATTCTGATGAGGTAGCCGTCTTTACACAAGACACGATCGACGCGTGCCCTCTTGGAACCGCTGTCTTTCTCTTAAGCCATCATCTGGCCTCTGATTCCATGTTTCTTTTGAACACAACTTGATCATATTGATTCGAAGCACACACTGATTTTTTAAGTCCGTTCACACCTTTTTCAAACTCTGCTCTGCTTCTTTACTCTAGCACACTCGTTCTGTCGTCTTTTCTTCTCCCACGGGGTTGATTCCTCTTTTCTTACCCCCTCTTACATCATTGGCTGGAGTTTCTGATTTGTTCGTCTCGGGGAATTAATGCATCCTCTCGTCGAATCCCAGACATGTAGGTGGATCATTCGGGAATATACCCCGCCAAATTTGCATATCATTTTCGGCCATAAATATTTTCGGCCATAAATATTTTAACGTTGACAGTTCATTGTGCTATAGTGTCCAGACTGTCCATTGCCTGGCGCCTCTTCTAATTTACGGTCTACTTGTGTGGTCTTCCCATGGGAACCGTCTCAAAATTATATTTTACTGCTGTTTCACTTCACCACAGAAAGGCTGCAAAATTCCGATCTGGAATTACACAAAAATCTTCCATGCATAGTTTCTGGCAAGTTAAAATACACAGAACTCTTGGGAATGAATGTTCATTTAAATTTCTATCATTCGGAAATTGTTGACTCTTTGACGGAAATAAAAAGTAAATTTTGGATCTTTAAAAAGGAATACAAAAGTTGAATCAGTCAAGAAATGGATAACCTGCAAAAGATTTAAATAACATTCTGAATGCAAATAATAGCACCTCTGCCATTGTATAGGATTCAGAAGTTCTTTCTGTTCTAAAACACATGTATGAAATTTGCAATAAGAAAATTCCTAAATGTTAACAGTTTAAAGGTATATACGTAATATACCAAAGATAAATATAATCTAGAACAGAATGCTTAATGAATTCATTTAATGACGATTTAAACAAGGAGGAATTTATGCAATGATATGCCACATAGCATGCAGCACTTCTTCAAAACTTTCAATAAAGTCCACAGTAGCATGGCATAGATTTAGAAGTGTTTAGAATGATACAGTTTCATCTCTCTTGCAACACTTTAATTAAAAAATCCTTGAGGAGTAAGAGAAAAATGGATACAAGTCATACTGTGATATATTAAAAATACTCAAGAAAAGCCATTGCTAAGAAATTCTACAAGTTTCCTACACATCTCAAAGTTTCTGTTTCCCTGACTTCTACACCACGTATTTCCTTGAGTATCTAGCACACTTTTGTGGACTTCATATTCCACTTATTTTCAGTGTTACTTTGTTTCTTTTGGAGCTTATACATTTTACCTCTTTTTTTTCCCTTTAAATGCCCGATGATAAAAATATCTTTAAAATTTTTATTTGATAACACTACACAAAGTATGCCTTATAGTAATTTAAAGATTAAGCATATTTCAATTGGACAAGATATGTTGATATATAAACAAACACATTTTAAAATTATTTCTAATTTTAGAAAAGAAATGGAAATAAAATAATTTCCACAACTTATTAAAATAAAAGTATTTTGAGATCACCTAGAGAAATATACTTTTACAGCAACATCTTTAAAAACATACTCAATGAGAAATAATTTAATGAAACAAAAATGGCGTAGTAGAAATTCTCACAAAAACTTTTTGTTCTGAAATAAACTGAGTGATATAAAAGTACATAAAAGTTTAGATTTAGAGAAATAGTTTAAAATATACACAGTAAATCAAAGAAATTCTTCTCATTTGCTTCAAGGATTTGCCAACTAAGCAGCAATAATCAAACAGAAATTACATCTTTCCTTAATATAACATTTTAAAATATTCACTTAAATTTAGTACGAAAACTGGTAAAATAAAAAACTTGATGAAATAATTTTCAAAGAAGTGATTTTTCTCTACAGGCAATTCAAAAAATCTAGATATAAGTACATTTAAGATTTCTGCAGTTCTTTCAATTTAATGTTAATTTCAGTATCCAAGGATTTTGTTTATAGTTTTAATTGCTTCTTTTTCTGCTCCATTTCTTTCATTTCAAACTTCCTTCAATCTCCTTTCTTTTCCATCTCTCTTGGACTTATGAAAGTGTGTAAATGCTCTTGATATTTCCGACAAACTCTTTGGACATAAATTATAATTTTTTGTCAATATTTATACCATCTATTCCTCCTGACTGGTAGATGGCATCATGGATATACTAAGTGCAATAACCTAGCTTGGTGCAGATGCAAATAAGTACTAGGAATACAACGTATACAGCACCAGTAATTGAAAAACCTCGGCATACCTGTTTCAACATGCTTGAAATGCTGTCGTCAGTGCTAAAGTCACCCGAAACAGGTATGCTAAGGTTTTTCAATTACTGGTGCTGTATACGTCGTATTCCTAATACTCATCATGGATATGCCTTTGATTTATAATTGTTTGTTCATGTATGTTTTAGATTAACAAAAGTTTATTAAGCGAAAACCACTGTCAACAGTAGCATTGCCATGGGACAAAATGAAGCATATTTTCATTACTTGCCATAGTTCCACATATTTCAAATTATTTTCCAAAAAACTCTCATAAAATCTAACACCTTGCCTTTTAAGAGCAGAATTAATTTTGAATTCTTCCTTTAATGCATTCTTGGCTGGAAGAAGAGAGTGGAATATTGTTGTTTTGTTTTCTCTGCTACAGCGTCACCAATTTGTTTGCTGGTGTGTAAAATTTCTAGCAATATATCACACCTGGTTTGGCCTCAGTTAGGTGTACGACTAATTACTACTGGATCAAGTGCGGATAATTCCCGAGCAGTTTTATGTTTCAATGAACATCTCTATTAGTTTTGATACCATCCCCATAAAAAACTCGCAACATTCTTAAAGAAATTTGATTTTTTCAAGCTGTTTACATTTAAATTTCAAGAGATGTCCAGCTGCAAAACCAACATTGACATTTTCTGCTATGACAAGATTTTTTGGGTCTGATACGTCTATTTCAACTAATTTTGATGCTGTTGCACTCTTCAGATAAAATACATGTCATTAAGGTCCGAATCAAATTATGCAAACCTTCAAATAAAAAATTACACCTAGTATTGGATGTTTGGTAACTGCAGAAAAATGGTTCGCATGCATTTGATACCATTTTACAAAAAGTAAATTTGCATTTCATAAATTGATCACTGACAGCATTCTTAACAGTTGGAACAACTGCATTGTTGGGAAGCTTTCCTTCTATAAACATTTTAATATTATCCCAAATCTCAAGTGCCCTTTCAGAACATTTTGATTACACAAACTCTGGTATGCATGAAATAAGTAGGGGGATGGGATTGATAGGTAGACAAAGATTGTGAAGGGAAATGTAGATTGATTGTTTTGCATGAGCAATCTTGGATGAAAAGATAAAACTTACTTTTTGGTACAAACTGTAACTAATAAGTTGAATTTTACTATGAAATCGGATTTTTCTTCCATTTCCCTAACTTTCCATGTCTGTACAAACCCTGTTCTAAATAATCAGCTATGTGTGAACACACATATATAGAAAAAAGACTAGCGATTAGTAATTTGCTGCTTAAGAAAGTTGCAATCTTTCTATGATCTAAAACATAGATACAAACTTACATTTGAATACTTGTTTTCTACAAAGTCATTAGTGTTTCATTCATGCTTTTATCAGTTTACATTTTCCAAAAAGTATGAGAATATTAATTCAAATTCTATTTTTAGTATGCACTAGATATATATATTTAGTACTGTAACCTACATTATACATTATGTTACCAAGCATAACCAGGCAATTTTGAATTTTGATTTTTTTTTTTTTTAATTTCTAAAAAACAAATTGTCAAATTATTTTGTAACCGAACAAAACATTTTTGACCATATAGTGTTATTAACCCCATCCGAGTAACACTAATCGATATAAAAAAGAAAAAAAATTAATAACTGGAATATATTAACTATAATTTCAAGTTAATACATACCTGGAATGCCATCCAAACATTCATTACTTGATATTCCTGTAGACATAAAAATGTACTGAATAGATTAGGGAGCTTCAGAATAATCCAACTTAACAACTGCATCCAAAAACCTTAATTCTAAAGGTCCTGCTGGCATCTGTGAAGAAAAAGAAACTCTTATTAAAATAAGCAAAATTAAACTAGCGTCAGAGACAAAAATAGTTTGAATAATCCAGTACCATATACACAAAATAAACACCATTAGATTTTTGTTCGGTAACTGTGTTAAGCATACTTTTAATCAAATTGGAAAAGTGAAAAACTCCATAATTGCCTCTCATCGTCAAAAACATGGGGACAACTTCAAGTATTCCACATACATCTATTCTAGGTAACTCTATCACTGATACCATCAACAAAAACCTTGTTTTTCAAATACAATTATACACTCAACTGCAGCACACTTCCTCTAAAATTCCAATCTTATTAACTCCAAATGCCTATCTACCACCATGCTTTTGAGATACAAAGAATTCATTTTCGGTTTCAAATTTTCTTTATAAAGTGAAATGGCCAGAATAAGGAGTCCTTTGAGTTTCTATCTGCCATTTATATTCATTATTATAATTATTGTAGAAAACTATACACAATATAACAATACATGACATGTTCTCATTAAAATTTAATATATCTGTGCATTATTCTAAGAATGTATCCCAGTACTCGTGTATCATGATGGCCTTTGAATTTGCTTTGAGGCACAAGAACTAAGCAACGATTGCAGGTAGCCTTAATACTGCAAATGTCTCTAAGAATGAAAATGAGATGAATTTTGAATGAGATTCCATTATCACCATCTTGGTTGCTACACAATTTGATTTTCAGTGGCTGCTCTACTACACAAGTACCAATACCTCTTATGGGTAGAAAGAAGTTCAGGTCTCCATAAGCAAAAACTCGTAGATCAAATTGGTGAATGTAATGTTACTTATTCTTAACCATTTCAGATCTGATAAAATATTTTCTCTTCCAATTGGATATTTTTGATTTTTTTTTTTTTTTTTTTTTAAATTTAGCTTAAATTTGTAATTAATGCAATGGCTAGTGGGGCAATTCAGAGCAGCTATTTCTGCAGACTACAGTTTGAGTTCAGAATACAATAGGGAAATTGGAAAGAGAAAGAACTTTTACAGCTATATTTGGTCTTTTATTAGTAACTAAAGTTTTCAAAAAACACACTTTTAAAGAAGAAAAGTAAACCCCAGTATTACTAAACATACAAATTTGTAGTAATTAAACAAAATTAACAGAAAATCAAATTTAAACCACTTAAGAGAAAATAATGCTATGTAATTTGATAAAGAAAGAGATCTAAAAAATGTTACTTTTAAGGCAAGTCTAAAACAAAACAGTATGGATAAATTTTTTTACTCAAATTAGGCATATATAGAATGAATATTTGGGCCTGACAAAAAGAAAATGTGGCACAAAATAAAAGAGTTGAACCTGTTTATCAGGAAATTTCAAAAAATTCTCTACATTAACAATCTAAACTCAATTTGTTTTCCCTGTATATCTTCAAATAATTTCCTTCAAAACATCTACATCTCAAATTCTAGTTAGTGTACATTGCAAAAATGGGTTCTGAAACACCTCCTGTCTTCAACAACAGAAGTTGCATATCAGTGAAATAAGAGAGACAACAAATTTGTTAATTCCAAGAAATATTGACTCAAGGGTTTGCAACTCTTGTTGCCCTTAAAAAGCTAGAAACAAACAAACAAAAATCTGTGTGATTATGGCAGCGGTACCCTAGGGCGATCTGCCAAGGATTGGGGTTCCTCGGTAGGAGGACTTTCTAAGGGGTTCTAACGCGCATTCATGTTACATCTGGGGAAAACCTACATAAACTCCAGACCGTTAGATCAACAGCTGTATGATGGGACCCGATCCTGGGACTTTCACACTTCGGCCATCCACCATTTTCAGTGACACAACCAATGGACCATGCTGAGGCCTTTCTTATTCCGTCATCAAAAATCAACCTAATGCAAACCATTCTTTTTTAAATCACAGAATTAGTGAGCATGATTTCTTAGTGTTACATATAACTTTCAAATACATTAAAAAATGATAAATTTATAAAAATTAATCTAAATAAGCACATATGTATTTTGTAACTGCATCACACATATGGATGAAGAAATACTTCAAGGAAAATACCCATTTATCTAAAGGATGCAAAAAGATTGAAAGTGAATTTAAAGCTATAAAAAACTACAAGAATATTGCCAAAAATTGTATCTAAGATAAGGGATAAACAGGTTGGACAGTAATACAAGGAAGCACAAAATAATATAAACATACTATTTAAGAAACAAAAACGTTTTTATCAACTAAAGAACAGTTAATAATGCTTACTAAGCCTCCAAATATCTTTTAGCTCCACTCAGAGATGTAATATACATCAGTCGATTAAACTCCCCTATTTGATCACTTTATTTATAATATCAAGTTAAAGTTTATTGAAATAACATCAGTCAAATCTCTTAAATAGTGATTTATAATTACATTTTTTATGCATATTTCAAGAAAGAGTGTGCATAGAACTTTAAAAAAATATTTTACTGAATTTATGTAACTAGAATACTTTCCGTACATTTTTAGAAACACAGGAAAAGTAGATTTTAAATAAATCTTGAATGAGGAACAAAATAAACTGCAAAGAATAAAATGCAGAGTCATTCCACAGAATTTATACAAGCATAAGCTGCTGCACCATTTTTGATTTTCTTTATAATATTTTGTATGTGGAAGCAAACGTACTCAAAAATTTAAAATCCATTCCCAAAAGAATTCTATAAGTATTATTATTGTTTAATTAGAAAGTTTGAAGATTGCAACTTTGCTCCTTTCAACAAAATACTTTGTTTCTTAAATCATATATTTTCTGGAAGGATAAACAAAAATTCAAACAGATTTGAAATTTATTAAAGTTTATGGATTATTTTCTCTCAGATGTGCACTTCTATTTGCATTTTTTTTTTTTAAATCAAAATACTTTTAAAAAGAAATGCTGCTCAATATACCAGTTTTTGAAATTAAATATCTCATTAAGGGAAAAAAATAACTGCATGAAATTTTTATGTGTGTTAGTACTATGTACCATAGTACATAGTAGGCCATTTGAATTTTTAAGTTCAAAAACAAGAAATTCCAACTATTCATTGATATAAGAGATCAATCTTCGATTTTCTGAAACTCTAATCAATTAAATACCAAAGGTGTAGCCTTGATTTACTGTTCAAGTTAGGTACAAGAAAGTTTGTTACTGGAGTTCCTTTCTTGAAGAAGCATTTTAAGCCTATTCTTAGCGATTTCCTTAAGAGACAAGTTTTCATTCAAAAAAAAATTTAATACACTTTATACTTGTTTTTAAAATCAATTTTTATCTATGTTATTTGAATATATACTGAATGTATCATAAATTATTATTGAATGAAATTATAATAATTTACAGATAGTGATGAGTGGCCAACTTTTAGATCAGTGGTTTACTTAATGCACCAGAAGTGGGCTGAGGGGGCCCAGTACGCCTCTAGTTTAGTTTGAAAGTGAAACAGTTTCAATGTAAAACTGTGTGAACAATTTTTTTACTGCACAAATGCTTGTTTTAAAACCAGGATTTTTGAAAAAGAGTCATTGGACAATCATCAAATGTTAATTCTGGTGGACAGAAAAAGTTAGTAAACAGTTGGTCAACCAGGAAACAATCAGTGAATTGGGCTCTGTAACACTGGAAACAACGATGGCTATACCATTGCTAGGCCATTGAGAAACATTCCATCACCTATTTAAGAAGGCTCTCTTTCAGCCACAGAAAGTAGATGACTAAAAAACAAGAGAGAAAACGTGAGTAAATTGCAGTGTTTACTTAAGCACTAATGATCATTTATTATAAAAGGAAAGAGGATTCTAAAAATGCAAATGCTGCTGGGGGAAAAAAAAAATGGAGAAACAAGAGAAATAATTTATGCATACACACACACAATATATATATATATATATATATATATATATATATCATTATTGTCTTCAATTTCATTTGCTGATTCTATCATATATGAATGAGTGACTTTAATTGTGATGAGAATGAAGAAAAAGGATTGCCTATCTGTGAGAGATTAGAGCTGAAATAAGGTCAATTTGCTCATACTTCCCTAATAGAAGGTAAAAGATATGCACAAAGATAAGTGTATTTGTGAATAATCCAGGAAATAAAGGATGAAGCAATATATATTTAAGAACCAAAATCTACACACAAAAAACGATTATATAATAGTTGGAAACAATTTATTCAACATAACATATAAGGACTTATTATCCATAATGTCCCAACTAGAGCTTACAATAAAAGATCGAGAATTAACACACACCTTTAATAAAAATTGGCTGTTTGAGAAAAAAATGTAAATCTCACTAGAATCTGTAAAAACATTTCATCTGACGTCTTTTTAGTGTGTAATAATAATGTATTGTTGTTATTACTAGATCTAAGGACTTCATTATATTTTCCTTTGTCAATTGAGAAATCTAGGTGGCCCACTTCTGGTGCATAAAAGAGACCTAAGTTTTATTATTATTTTTTTAATTATACCACAATCATTTTGAAATTTTAAATTATTATTACTTTATATACGAGTCTCAACAACCATAAAAAAATATACATTAACGAAACTTTTCTAAACTTAATGCCTCATTCTCAGATAATGGTATGTTTTATGTCCTTGGCTAAAAATGTAAATTAAGAGGGCCACTCATAGATGTTTAAATTTTTTGTCAACAATTCTTTAGAGGCACTACACTGGGTATTAGTTTAAATATGTAAAAATGTGAAATTTCAATAAAATTAAAGTTGTAAATGTCATTACCAAGGCTTGTTTCAAACTTCAAACTTTATTATTTGAACCTACATTTTAATGAACTGGAAAACTTTAAAATAAAGGCAATAATTATTTAAGATATTTTCATTTCTCTATTTTCAATATATATGAAACTTTAGATGTATGAAAAAAAAAATCTATTAACAGTACTTATAACAGTATCTCTTCCTCAATACATTAAACCTCTTATTGACACAATGAAAGTACATATTGTGCAGAGATTGTTGAGGTCATAGATGAAGACATTAAGGGGAACTTTATGATTCCTGCTGGACAGCAAAGTGTAAATGACTTTAAGTGGCCTGTTAAAGCAGACTGCCATAGGATTCCTGTGGCAAATATTATTTCAAAAATCTCACCACCTTACCCCATATAATCAAAGCATTTTGCTTTTGATGAAAGTTTTTCTGTAACTGATTAGAATAAACACAATAAGTAGTTCATAAATAAATAATGTAAAATTATTTAGTGACTGGTCATTACCATGGTTCTGGAATCATTAACCATGTTCATAATAGTCATTACCACATTTCTGCCTGTCATTACCATGTTGCAATGGAAAATTTAAAGAATAATTAAGGTTATAATTAAGACAAACGATCCCATCTGATATATAAATGTATATATTTTATAACAGGCATAGATAATTACATTAACATGAAAAAAATTGAGAATTAAAACAATATTTTTTTTTAAACCAAAATTTAGTTTTCTGAGAATGACTCTAATATGATAATTAAGGAAATACCCTTAAGTGGCTTGCTACTGGAGCATTTAACTTACCCCAACTGAAATTAGAGCAAAAGGAATGCATAATTTTTTGCAACACCACACCCTACAGTAAAAATGGCTCCAACCACTTGGCTAAAACATATTTAAAAGAAAAAAATAAACATACATTTACATAACCCAGCAGATAGAAGTTGCAGTAGAGATAAATTGTGTAATATTTTTACTTTGGTTCAGATATCTTCTAAAAATCACTTTTCTCAATTTTAATTAATATAATTTAATCTAAAATCTAAAAAAAAGTTAACAACATTTTTTAAAGGATTTTCGCGAGGAGGCGTATCAAGTGTTAAAACCCTTACCATAATACAACGAAAATGATACAAACTCATAGATGGCAGCACCCCTGCACCATCAAAACCAGTGTTGATGCTGTCATCTATCAGTAAGTTTTTCTCTCTGCCGCTCGCGTGACTGGTGGCGGTGGTTGAGCGAGTTACGTGTTTTTTGAATCCGGCTGCCGACTTCTAGAAGTTTCGGCACTTAGGTTTGTTGCTTTCGCCGGCTGGCTGGGTGCCAGCTGTGTTTGTTTTGTGTGTGATAGGTCGGAGTAGGGGAACATTTTCAGCGGAAAAAGGGCGGGCAAGGCTTACAATCTTCCGGATACAGGTATTTCTTTTTCGGGCAAGGTAAGTCCGTTCTTTTTTTGGAATATATTAGTTTTAGAGGCGTCAACTCTGGAGTATAGGCAATAGTCCCATGCACTCAACGGTTCACGTACGTGATATCCAGTGGGATCCGAAATACTTCATTAGGGAAGAGCACTCACTTGAAGAACAGGTTCGGTATGCTTTCGACAATGGTGCGGAGAAAGTATGCATTTTTTTTAGTGCTGGGTCGGGTCATCTTCCTCGGAATCGCCCAAAGCTATTGAAAGAAGAAATTGACAGGATTGTGGGAACCCAGGGGAAGGTCCTCGGCGTGCGGTTCACTAGGAACAACAAACTCTTGATAGAGACAAACGACGTTGATAGTGCTTGCGCTTTAGCATGTACTACCTCCTTTTTGAATGTAGAAGTTACTGCATATATCCCGTACGAAACCATCACATCCAAATTTGCAATCCACAATATAGACCCGGACACCCCATTAGACGAATTGGGGACCGAACTGCAACAAGAAAATGGCATTAAGTTAAAAGAGCTCAGACGTTTCACACGGAATACAGGGCCATCCATCATTCCCACTGAAACCGTCCTGGTGACTATTTTTGGGACCACAATCCCCGACGAAGTTAAGTTTTTTTATATGCGTGAAAAAATAAAAGTTTTTATCGATCGACCTCGGCAATGCAAAAACTGTTGGCGATACGACCACGTGACCTCCAAATGTGTGGCTACGATAACATGTAGCAAATGTGGAGAGGGCCATCCCAGTAATACTTGCACGACTGAGAAAAAAACATGCCCCAACTGCGGAGACAACCACGAAGCAACAGATCCGGTATGCAAAGCCCGTAGGGAAGAGATGGCCATCCTACAACTTAAGGCAAACTCTCATTTAACAATGGCGGAAGCGCGCCGTAAATACAAGTCGAAACCGGTGGGGGGGAGCTATGCCTCGGCCACCCTGTCTTCCTGCCGGGAATCGGCTCAGTTTATCACTAAAAAAGAGCTAGAATCCACGTTAGAGAACTTTTTTCAAAAATCTCACGAATCGCTACTCCTATGCTTACAACAACAAGCAAACCTTATGCTTGCTGCGATGAAAGATATGGTTCAGGGTATCACCTCTCTAGTGGCGAATACCATGCCAAGTACGGAACCTCTCGCCACATTGGAAAATACAGAGTCGCTAGAACAGCCCATGGACTTTCCTGTTCTATCGGAAACTCCAGTTTCCTCCTCAAACTCAAAAAAAAGGCTGGCTTTGAGTAGCTCGTCTCGTTTTTCTGCCTCTTCCTCTTCTATGGGACGCGGAAAGAAGCTTCAAGACACCGGCCCGGGGAAGCCGGCGGGGACGGGTAGTCCCACTTAGCAAGAGCTAAAGTAGGTTTTTTTTTTTTTTTTTTTTTTTTTTTTTTTTTTCCCTCCCCTCTCTCTTTCCACCGGAAATGGACAACCACTCCCCATTCTTGGTAACTCAGTGGAATGCCAGGGGTCTGCGCCCTAAGCGCCATTGGCTGAATTGGGCTCCTTTCGCCGACTCTCGGATCTTAGTGTTTCAAGAGACTTTCTTGGACGCGGACTCTCCTTTTTCCATTCCCCGAAAGGTAATCTACCGCCAGGATAGACCTGGCCGTGGAGGTGGCCTCCTCATTGCGGTCGACCGGAATGTGCCTTCTTCTTCTATCTCCTTGCCGCCTCCTATCCCCCCGGGGGTTGAGGCAATGGTGGTTAAAGTTCGTCTTGGGAAGCTCTGGCTGCATATAGCCAACCTCTACTGTCCCGATGGTACGATTTCTGAGCACTGGCTCCAATCCCTTCTCAGCTTCCTTCCCAATCCGTTCGTAATCGTCGGTGATTTTAACCAGAAGCATCGTCTTTGGGGCAACGTAAGCAACTCCCCTGGCTCGGAAGAAATTGCTAGTTGGTACCTGAACAATAATGTGTGCCTCCTCAACGACCGCTACGCCACCCATGTGGCTCCTTCAGGACAGGTATCCCTAATTGATCTGACTTTTGTAAGCTCCGATCTGTACTTGGACAGTCTCTGCAATGTCCACCCAGACCTGTTTGAGTCTGACCATTATCCCATAGTGATCCAGCTCCCATTCCGGCCGCTTGTGCGCCGCCGTGCTTTCATCACAGACTGGAAAGCTGTAGAGACCCAACTCAACCAAGCGATCGCATCCCAGGACGTGTTAACAATCGGGGGCTTGGAACAAGGCTATAACGAAGCGGTGACGCTCCATTCGACGAGCATCAGTGTTCCGGCGAGGAAGAATCCTGCATGGTGGGATCCGCAATGTGCTTGGTTGCTGGGACAAAAGAGGAAGTTTCTCCGCTTGGCCCGGACGCACCTGTCTCGGGACTACTGGATTGAATACAAGAAGTGTTCTTCCCGCCTCCGCCGTCGGATTCGTTCTCAGTCTCGGCAATACTGGAGTAACCTGTGCAACAACAAGGCTGGTGGCGGCCTGTATCCAATAATCAAAGCACTGGCGCGTAGGCGTCCTGGGGACGACTCCCACCTTATACTGGAACATGAGTCGAGACTTTTCCCGGACCGCGAAGACCAGGCGCAGATTTTTGCCTCCTACTATGGAGATCGCAACTGGTTAGAAGCTATCCCGTATGCCCTCAATCAGCAGGACGACAGATGGGACAAGGCGTTCTCGATCGAGGAACTGAATAGGGCCATCCAGAAATCTAGAAACTCAACTCCTGGCGAAGATGGTATCTCAGCCGCTCGTTTCAAGGCCCTCCCCCCTTCTTGTAGGGCCAAACTCCTGGCGACCTTTAACGATCTGCTGTGCTCCGGAAAGGTCCCAAAGAGCTGGACGTCGGCGATCATCCTGCCCATTTGGAAATGTGGGCGGCCTAAGTCGCAAGTGGCGTCCTACCGTCCAATCTCTCTCACGTCGACGGGTTGCAAAATCATGGAGCGAATGATTTTGGCCAGGCTTCTGGATCACGTAATGAGCAAACAGATCTTTCATCTCCGACATTTTGGCTTCCTGCCAAATAGCGATTGTCCCAGAGCTCTTCGGGTATTTTGGAAAGATGTTCAAGAGGCCAGACGGCAAGGGGATTTTATTGTTGCCGTTAAACTGGATATCCACTCAGCATACGACTCGGTGTGGCGGGACGCCTTGATCTACAAGATGGCCGTGGTAGGCATCGGGGGGTTGGTCGGGAGGTGGATAGCCAATTGGCTTTCCGTCCGGTCAATAAAGGTTCGGTGGCGAGGTACCTATTCCCACCCGGTGCAATCTCTCAAGGGGGTCCCTCAGGGGACGGTGCTCTCCCCTCTCCTGTTTATGCTCTATATGTGGGATATTTTCGAAGTCTTCGACCCCGAAGTCCGGGTTATAGTATACGTTGACGACGTGGTCGCCTACAGTAATCACAAAGACCCTCATAAAGCAATCAACTTACTACAAGAGGCCCTGCAACGACTGAAGCAATGGTGTACGCACTGGAAACTTTCTCTCCGGCCAGACAAATGCGAAGCCATAAATTTCTCTCGAAACCGTAGGGTCCCTTTGCAGCAGATTAGGATACATGGCTCGTCAATCCCCTGGAGTAGATCAATGAAAATGCTGGGGTGCAGGTTTTCATCAAACTTCTCGTTTAAGGACCATATTGCAGACGTTCGCGTAAAGTGTACAAAGCGGCTTAATGTTTTAAAAGGATTTTCTTCCCCCCATTGGGGAGCGCGCACCGTTGACCTCTTAGCGCTAGTAAATTCAATCATTCGGGGTACTATCGAATACGCTAGTCCGATTTACCAACATACGGCTGCGACGGACTTAAAAAAATTGGACATTATCTATAACGCCGCCCTTCGTTTTGCTCTGGGGGTCCCCAGGTGGACCCCGCTCCCCAAGCTTTACCGGGAATCGGGGCAGTGCCCGCTCTCTTTTCGCCGTGGTTACCTCTCGTCTTCTTTCCTTCTCCGTAGCTGTCCGGCGGGAAACTTTGGTCGGTATACCGACACAGAGGACATCTTCGAGGAAAGTAGCTGGAGCCTGGAACACGCCAGTGTCTCCTCCCGTAGCCTCATCCAAAAGGTCTGGCCCTGTTACAGCGCCCTGGAAAAGGTAGAAATAATCACCGAAGGTCTCCCATTCCACGACAGGGGGCTCCCGCTCCGGGACGTCAAAAACAGTTTCAGGGACTTCGTGTATACCAACTTCCCGTCTTGGCAAATTATTGCCACCGACGCGTCCAAAGATGATGCGAAAACGGCGATAGCGGCGGTAGACCTAGCCCGCAATATTACTCTAGCCTACTTAGTACACCATATAAACTCTGTCTTCACGGCCGAGGCTCAGGCGGTGTCTCTGGGGGTCAGGCTCCTCCGTGGGGACCCTTGTATTATCATTTCGGATAGTTTGTCGGTCCTGAAAGCTCTCCAGTCCTTGAACCCCAAGTCGGCCTCGGTTATCCTGGCTCTGGCGTACATCCTTTCCAGTAAGGTCAATGGACCCCTCAAACTGATTTGGGTCCCGGGTCATGCCGGTATCCCCGAAAATGAAGCTGCAGACCAGGCAGCAAAGCTGGGACCTTTTGGCACGGCCACCCATGGGGGGGTCGCGGCCGAGGACGTAAAAAGAATCCTCAAGCAAAAAATGTGGCAGGAGTATGAGCTATGGTGGCAGGAGAGCAAGTATGCTGCGGAAGGAATTCATTTGGGGAATAAAATGTATTCGCTCCCTGGCTCTCGCAGGGACGATGTTATGAATGCCCGTCTCCGTACCCTGTCCCTTCCTACGGAGGCCCGTCTTTTTCGGTTCCGGTTGCGGGAATCTCCCCTATGCCACATTTGCTTCTCAGAAACTGGCACGGAACAGCACTATATTTTCTTTTGTCGGGGCTTTGCTGCAGAACGTGCGCTGCTGTTTTCCCGGATGCACTATGATAGCCCGTATGTGTGGTCTGAGTTTTGGGAGAAACTGATCGGTGATTCAAAGCTTCTCGATTTGTGGAGGCGGTTGTTCTTGAGGAGCGGTAGATTTTAGTCTTAGTTGCTCGTTTGTGTAGTGTTTCTCTTCTCCTTGGTTCATCTCCATGGCCGATGGATGGTCGGCGATGTTAGTGTTACTGATTCTTCCACGGTGTTGGTTTCGAGGGATCCCGCTTCGTTGGAGTCTTCATAAAAATAAAGTCTGTCTCAAAGTCGTTCGGGTGGATCCCGTTGTCTAAGTATTGTGGATAGGCGGAGGTAATGCCAGCCAGCCGGCCGTAGCAAAAACCTCTTACAACAAACAAACAAACAAACAATCTATCAGTAAAAGTAAAGACTAATTCAACTGAGGAGAAATTTTCTCTAAATTTTGTAATAAGTATTTATTTTTTTTACTTTAAAACACAACCTTTTAAAACGTTAAAAAAGCGAAAATGCTTTTGTTTTTCCTCTTGTACAGACAATCATGCCTAACGATCCTACGAGTTCAATAGAGCCTTTTTTGTTTGTTTGTTTGATTTCATACTGTATGCATTGTTACGATATTCATTTTAGCACTGCAAGTATGCTTTCGTCTTCGTTTAAACACAAAATGGTGTCTCTTATTTCTGAATTTCATGTTTCTCAGATGATTTCTCGTCGAGTTATGGCAAGAAAATCTGTTGCTTAAGTTTTGCACACCAGTGTATAAACCTCGCTTTTTCAACTTTTTTTAATAATTAGTATTAAAATTTGTCACACACTCAGCCCCTTTGGGGATATCTTTGTGACAGTCTTTTTTCCGTATTAGAAATGCGTGATAAAAAGAAATATCTCACAGTCACATCCCACACTTTGCATTTAAAACCATTTGTACAGTTTTAAATGAAAGGTTTAAAAGATTTAAGTAGAGTAAATTATACGTTTTTGTTGTGAAAAGAAAACCCGGATGTACCGTGAGATATGAATCCCTTTTTCTACTTCTTATCTGGAAACTTTAATGTTAACTTATTAAAAAAGTTAGAGGAAATTTCCACTCTGTATAATTAGTTGTAACTTTTACCGTTAGGTGACAGCACCAAAATTAGTTTGGATGCTGCATGGGTGCTGCCATCTATCTGAGTTTGTACCAATATTCATAGAAATGGAACAAGCTTTGAACCCCATGATACGCCTCCACACAGAAAACCTTTAATAAATGTTACTAATTTTTTTTTAGATTTTAGATTAAA
>JAWZYV010018427.1:0-20981 GCA_038373885.1 Cheiracanthium punctorium | reverse complement strand
TATGTGCAATGCACATACAACTTCTAATTTCATTTTAAAAAGTATGAACAAAATTAATGAAGAGAGTAACAAAGTAAAAAGCAAAAAGAAAACAAAGAAATATACTAATCGACATTTTGGGGAAGAAAATATTAGAATAACAAAAACAGAAAAATAAATATATCATAATGCAACAACAACAAAAAAGAGAAAAGTACGGTCTAAGAAAATAACACGAACGAGGAATAAAGCAGTAATAAACAAAGGAAAAAACAAGAACACCAAGGAAACGTAAAAAGAACAAGATAGATGAGAAGATGGTTTCTGTTCACACTAATATTAAGTGAACTTTCGGATTAGCTTTATAACCCTTTCGTGTATTCTAAATGTCAACATATCTGAACATTTTTGAGTATCATTGAAAAAAAAGATCATAACTCCAGTTTGGTCTTTCCGCGCTCCAACCTAAATAAAATATCAATACTCAAATTTAAATGTTTTTCTGTGGTGCATATTATCATATCCCTTTTAAAAAAAGTTTGCCAAAAACTTTACCCTTTTTCAGATAGAGATATGGTAGAAATCCCATTACATTTCATAGGTAGAAAATATCTGAAATTAGTCTTAATAATGTTATTCAATTATTATTATTATTTAATGTAATTGATCGAAATTGACGTTTAAGGTACAATTTTCTAAATAATCACAGAGCTTAGTTTCCTAAAACTAGTTGGGAATCCCTAAACAAGTGCTTCCTCCAATCTGACCAATCAGTTCCTCTCCTTTGGCGAAGAAGCAGATGAAACAGGTTTCTGTCGAACTATTAGGAAGAGCAATTCTTAGAAGATTTAGGATTCATGTTGGGAGTTGTCGATATTGTTTCTCTCTTCAACTTGTATTGTGGGAAAGGAAACTTATTTTCTCTTAGTGTAGTCATTATCAGGAACCAGAGGTGTTGTGGGTTTTAAATTTCTTTACAATATTCCAGTTTTCAAACGCAAGTGATATGCGAGAAATCGTACGTTATTTATTGTTATTTAATAGAAAAACTAAAAATATTTCGAACACTTGTAAGTGTATAGTAATTTCTTTGTTTGAAAAGTATTTTTAAGATTTTAAAGAATAGTGCAATCTAATACGTTTTACTTTAAAATGTGTGCATTTTATACTTCTTATAACAGAAGTTCGCAATGGACTTCCTTTAAAACTTATTTATTCGCTTGCATCGATTTATGCTCAAAGATATTTGAAAAAGTGTTATTATATATTTATTTTCATAAAAAAATGGATTTAGAACATTATTCTCGCGGTATTTGACATGATTTTGAAGTGCTTTCTGATGATAACTTGCAGACCTGTTTCAGAAGCATTATCCTAGCATTCCTGATGACACGTTATGTCACCGTCATATGGGTGAATGAACAAACAATAGCATGAAGCATCTACTATCGATTTACTGCATACTTAATGTGCACTTTGAAGAATATTCCCAAATGCTTTTGTGTGTGTTTATTATGTATTTGCAGCATTTACTTATGATTTATAACCCGTTTCTATAAAAGCTAGAAATTTTGCCTGTATAAGTAAATTAAGACTAACTTCGAAATGGAACTATTTTCTTTCTGTTTATAAAAAATAGCATTGTATAACGTCATCAAAAAGAGTTTATGTATTTCAGCTCGAAATGTTTATCTCTTGTTTCATTAAAAACATATATTTTAGTGTTAACTTTCATTTGTAAACAAATAAAAATAATTCTACATATTAGAATTTCTGAAATCTAACAGATATTTTTTTTCAATATTTTCAAAGTACATTGTTAGAATACAAAATACGAATATGTACTAAAATATACAATACATATAACATAAACATTATTTGACTATCAATACAGCTTTGTTTCATAAATAAAATATAGTTCAACGACATTTATTCAAAATGTTTCAAGCGCGTTTTTAAAATTCCTTAAATAAATATATTGATTTTAAATATGCACGAAACATAATACAATGGTACTTTTTCTCACAGAAAAGTTGTATCCTTTAAGAACTGAAATGCATAAGTAATGTACATATAAACACAAAGCAACATAAAAATTTACAATTTAAATAGTTATTATATTATTCTAAATCACATAGATAGACTAAATTTAGCTGCAGTCAGTGAAGTTAAAAAATATATATAATTGTTTAAGTTCGCTACAAAAGTAAAGTACATAATTAATTTTTTAAGTAGTTCATTTCACTCCATAGCTTTTAATAACGTTTGTTTATAACATTTTATGATTTACTAGCTGAAGTGCCCGTTCTTCGCACGGGAAAATATTTTCATTAAAAACACAAAGAATGTTACTCTTATTATAAGTGCATGTAAACCGCCAGTGTTTAAACATCTCAATTTTTTTTTTTTTGGAAATTTAAAATTTAACTTCGTAGATATATTTTATTTATATTGTAACTTTTCTATTCACTGTTTGATAATTTTTATATAATTTCAAACTTTATCTACTGGTGATACTGCTCGCTAATTCATACATTTTGTTTAGGCATTTATATACATTTCTTTCTCTGAAATAAGCTGGATTTAAAAATTAGTTTGTTTATTATGACATAATTCTGAATTATCATTTAATTTATTCAAACACAGCTGTAGAAACAAAATCATAAATACTTATGAAGTTAGACTTAACGCTATGCAAATAGAGAATGTATTTTTGACATTGCCACACAAAATTTATAAATTGTTCAAACTCAGCTTTTGCTACTGAATAATACCTACATATTTATGAGGTTAGACTTAATACTATGAAAATTGTGAATACTTTTGAATATATATTGTACAATAAAAAAACTCGGCTGTTCGTGCCTGTGATGAAGATCACATATCTAATTTTATAATCATTTACTTTGGCTTTCTTTAATGTAATCTATCCAAAATTCAAGAATTCTAAATCACTTCTGTTTTCATTTTCCTGTCATTTCGGCTTTTAAATCTGTATATTTACTTTTCCCTGTATGCACTATTCTTTTTGTTCTTCGTCTCTTCAGACCGGTGTGCTAAAAATAGATTATATTACGTCCGTTTGCAAAATCAACGGCCTTTTTGAGTTTCCTCTTGGCATCCTGCTGGCGTATGTTATTTAGTTGTTCCCCTGCGACGACTTTAAAATTATTTGTTCGCGATTACGTCATTGTAATTTTATTGGATTAACTTTTAGGGTTGCTCTGGAATTGGCGTTATTGATATCAGCCAAGTGTTTGTTCTCGCCAATGTGTAATTCTGTGCTGGCTTAATTTTTAAATGATTCCACCTTAATTTCACTGTCCATATTGGACGTCATTTTATTTTCGCTGAGCCACCACCGCCCGTTATAATAATATTTCAATAGTATATGTTTAATAAAATAGTTTTTCAATATTTAACGTCTTTTTATTTTATTGCAACATAAGTGCATTCGAACCTGGTTTCTGCATTATCTCACAACGCAACTAAGTAATTTTAAAACAACCCAGTCAAATAACCTTCTTTACATAAATTGGTGCCTACCCAGCCACTTATGTTGCATTTATTCTGGTGGTGGCTTAGCAAAATGGCGGAATCAACTAGCCCGATCAAGACACTTCTCCAACTCCAGCCATGGTCTGCTGAAAGCGCAGTCAGCGTTCCGGCCCCGGCAATGCTATTTAACTATGGTGATGTGACTTTCGTTTTTACGGAACACGGAGCTCCTTGATGGACTGGCTATTCATTAACCCTCCGAGCGGCCTGGAGTTTGCCTAGTGATAACTTCAAAAAAGTTCCAGTGTATGGGATCTGCATCTCTCGAAAATGCACAAGAAAAACCTGCTTCCCCCCATTTCCGCATGGAAGGCGTGGGGAACAAGGTAATTAACAAACTGCCGACGTGACAGCCTACCTACCGCCTGATAAATTACTTTGTATTGTAGGAGCACATGTCCGGTGAATCTGACCAACTGGTCTCCCTCACCTCTTTCCCCCCTAAATACTCGGGAATCTACGCAACGTTGTAGGAAACCAAAGTTCTTTTCTCGGTGGCTTACATGTACACTCACCCAGAGCCAGATTTTTGTCTGATGAAGATTGGAAAAAGAGATATTTTGTTTTTTGTCCCCTCTCATAATGAGCAGGTAGTGAGAGTGACGCTTGTGCTCTAAAAATAGTAAAATTAGTGATTATCTTTTTACTATACTTCTTTATCTGAAAAATTTCTTTATAAAGCTTTAATAGAAATGAACGAAAACTAATATATCTAATGGGCCCCTTTCAAGATGAGGCCCTGGACACAGCCCCGATAAGACCCCGTGTACATATTTTCAATAAAGTGTCCAATGTCAGATATATCCCATTTACCTGAACCCTATATAAGACGCTGTCCTTCATAAAATGTGCAAAGTGTTCCATATAATTATTATTATTTCTTATATTTTCGAACTGTGCATTTTTTCATAAAAGTTTATACAGTTAGTTAGGAAAGAGAAATAGGAAATTTGGCTTTCATTCGATCATTTTTGAAGTTGCAATGCAAAAAAATATGACAGTTAAAAAAAAGAGGGTATAATGTACTTGAGTGTAAGGTAATAAAGCTTTCATTTAAATTATCTCAAGCGTACGAGAAAAATAAAAATTAAAAATTCTTCGATGTTTCATTTAAAGGACTTGTTTAGTAAATTTGTTAAATGAAATATCTATATTAATCTTTGTTAGATAATAAACGTTTTTAAAGATCTTTATTTATGTTCTGCATATGCGAAAAAATTCCAAGAAAAATTAAGAGCACAAATCTGAGAAAGTAACACACCTAGGATTCATGCCATCTGAGATTTTTACCAAAAAATTCCCAGTTGTTATTAATCTTATTACTGTAGCAAATCCAGAATATTTTGTCTCAAAGTAAAGTTGTTCATCTTTTATGGCCCACTAAAAAAGCAGACCCGTAGCCAGATTTTCTATTCAGGGGGGCACCCTCTTTTTTTCAGGGGGGGGGAACCTAACTTAAGTGGGGTGGCATCCTATATTTTTTTGAATGATAACATTTTTATCTATATTTCTCTTCATTAAATAATAGCATAAGTTTATAATTAAATAAATTCTGAAAAGTCCAAACGGCTTCCAAGAAGTAAAAGTTCCTTGGCTTAAACAGAATGCATTTAAAGTTGTCATCTTTGGATCATATTTGGAAGATGAGAACACAAAACAAAAATGACAGAGTATTACAAAGAAAAACTTTGTATATATAAAACTTTGATATATAAAACTTTGATAACTTTACCTTATATACAAAAATTTTTCAAAGCATCTGCATTAAACTTTTTTTATGTGAAATTTTCTAGGGGAGGTGGGGCTAAGCCCCACCTGGCACCCCTTTGGCTACGGGCCTGTAAAAAAGTCCGTGCAGCACACAAAAGTGGGCGTTTTTCTCAGACATAGAAAATGCTGTGGTCAAAAACTCTTTGGGGGACAACTTGCCATGATATTTATTTCACATCTATAATGTTAGACGATAGAACTTCATGAAATATATGAGAAATCTGTGGCAGGTTATCGACGCAAAGTCACTGAAGGTCACAAAAACACGCATTTTCTTTTTTTTTTCTTCTTTTTTTGGTCATTTTTAAGGCTTAACCATAGCTTGCACCTTCAAGTTGCTAAGGCAAAAGAGGTGTCCTTTGAAAGACACGTATTAGAACTTATAAAAAAAATGCATGTATAGTTGACGCAAGTTGAATGCGCTTTTAGATTTATAAGACCAAAATCTGAAAATTTTCGATTTTGACTGAAATTTGAAGTTTCATAAATTCTTGCGGCAGAAGTTTATTGAAAGTAATTCTTTTGGATCGTTTTTATGTGAATATATTGTATTATTTGAATGCTCAGCGCTTATACCAAGTTTTGCGCGCAAGATTAGGACCCACTGGCGCATTGACTTAAATTGAATTAAATTAATTTAATGCAATTTAAATTATCTATATTTAATAATTTTAGCGACTTAAATTGCTAAATTTAAGCAGGGCCTGATTATGACCAACAGGGGCCCGGACATTGATGAATTTTGGGGACCCCATCCATGAATTTTATTTTTATTTTTTAAAAAATTTTGATATAAAACAAGACTATTTCAGAACATTTGAAATTGGGGGCCCTTTACAAAGTCCCGATTTTCCCATGCAATAATAAGGCTCTGAATTTTAGTATTTTTGGGGAAACTGGTGGTTTTTCAAAATTTTAAGGTCGCCTACGTCTTCTCTCTATCATTTTGCGCATCTTTATGCAGTTAGAGGGAGTAATCAAAACCGAAACGCTGTTAATTTGTCAATGGTAATGGTTAAAAACATGAGTACAAATTTTTGTCAATTTTAAAAAAATGTTATTGGACGTAACAACTCACTGGCGGGGGCCATTCCCCCACATGTAAATCCAAAAAAAAAAAAAAAAAAAAAAAAAAAAAAAAAAACTCCCTTCCGGGAAAATTGGGGCCAACTATAATTGCTTAAAATATTTTAATTAATCCTTATTATCAATTGCTTTTTATTTTAGGCGAGAAACCCAATTTATTTCGTTTTTACTATTCTTAAAAAGGGAAGTTAGGAAGTTTTAATAATTTATCCGAGGAAGCTAATTTTTTTTTCAAAAAAACCGTTTTTTTAAAATCCGCAAAAAAATTTGCAAATAAACCTATTTTTAGATTATGGACCATATTTAATTGGGTAGAGTGTTAACCTTTTGTTAAAAAACTTCATTTTGGAATCAACGCCTCTTTTCCTTCTTAGGTGAAAAAAGTCTTTGCATTTGTAAAATATTAAATGGGCCTTTCTGGGCTTTAAATTAAATTTGTTTTTTTTTTTTTTTTAAATAGGGCCGAATTAACTTGACAGCTTTAGCAGTTTACGGGGACTGATTTAATAAGCTATTTATGCCCAGCAACTTTTGGGGATCGTCGTTCCGAGTAATCTTTTTTTTCCCTGATCCAAATTTTTTTTACACTCGGTAAAAAAATTCATCCAGTTGATTTACCAAGAAAAATCTCTAGGGAATACCGTCATTGGATTTCCCTTTAAAAACTTGGTTTTACTTTGCCGAAAAACATGTAAAAAATGGTAAGGAAAAGTTATTGTAAAAAACATGAAAAAATTCGACTTTCGGAGGACTTTGGATTTGGTATTTTAACCCACCACCGTGTTCGGAGGTTTCTTCTGAAGTTTAATTTTTATGCTGGTTTTTTTAACGAGATGTGTTGTGGTTGGTTGTCTGCGATCTATGTTCGTTGGTCGCGTGGTGGGGCGGCGTTGTGCTGTTGTGTGTGGCATGGTTGCCGGCCGGCGCGGCCGGCGCGGTGAGGTGTGTGTAGATTTTTTTGGTTGTTTTATAGGGGGGACTTTATAGGTTTTTTTCTTAACAGGGCTACGGGGGGACAAAGATTTCTTTGGGGGGTCATTATTAGTATTACTGGGCGGGAGAAAGGGTCTTCTTGAAAAGTGATTGCTTTTGGGGTGTGCGTTTGAAATGGTTTTTTTTTTGGGCATTCGTATTTGAGTTTTTCATATTTGGGGTTATATATGTTTTGGGGGAAAATTATTCATTCGATTAAAAAAAATTTTATTTAAAATGGGGCTTTGGGTATAATGAATTTCTAATCGTACGGTGCTTCTGGGAAAGTCGAGTTGGGATGGGCCAACTCCAGATTTTTTTGTTTTTAGTATGTATTGGCCTATAAACTTTTCTTTAGTATTTAACTTGCTGAAATTAGAAGCCATTTCCATTCTGGCCAAAATTAGGATTTTTTAACATTGACTTTTATTTAGCAAGCAATACCTAAGAAAAATGTTTATAGCATTTCTTTGTTTTCAAAAGAAGATTTTCTTAGTTTAATCCACAAAAAAATTTTTTTTTTTAGTGGTAGGGCATCAAACCCAAACAAAAGGGGATGTTATTTTTTCAGGGATCCCCGCCAATACTCTCATCGTCCCCGTATACCAGGCCTAATATACAGCGAGAGGAGCTGTCGGGGTACGCCCACCAGATTTAATCATATCACGTTTGCGGCCTTGTTTACCATATAAGCCGTTTTTTGATCAGCCGAGATGTGAAAAACGAAAAATCCTTCCACTTTTTCATTGGCACCCCACCCCAAGGTTATTTCTTTTAAACGGGGACTTCCTTAAAAATTTTAATTTTAGGATTGAATAGGGGAAAAAAAAAATTAAATTACTTAATTTTAACTAAAAAATACAAACAATTTTTTCTAATTTATTGGTGTTATTGAAAGATAGAAAAGGGGTTGTCAACCCCGATCGTTAAACTACACTTGCCCCACTAAATTAAAGGCTTTTTTTTTTTGGGTCATCGTTTATGGGGGGGGGACAATAGGAAGGCTAGCTATGACAGCATATTTTTAATTATCCATCAACGCCCCTAGGGGTTCGGAGTACAAGGTTTCTGGCATTTTTTTTCCCCAGGTTTCCTGTATAAAAGCTGGGGGAAAATAATTTTAAAATGCATGTGTAAAAAAAAAAATACATCTTACTTTTCTTTCGTTTCGTGAAGGAAATGGGGATTTTTACGCCAGCTAGTTATAATACTGCCTAATGTTATTATGTAAAAAATTTTAAAATTTCTTGAAAAATATATCGAAGTTACTTTTGAAAATTTTAGTGTGTTAGTAAGTGACACAACATTTTTATTACATTGAACTTTAAAAATTATTAATTTAGTTTATTTTTATACAGGATGACCACAATTGCCACAATATCTTTTTAAGCTGTAATTAAGATTATACTTACATAATTTCATAACAAGTTTAATCCTACATTTTTAGTACAATAAAATAAACTATTTTCATGTTTTTCTCACTAAAATTTTTCTTGTCTTCAAATAATTGGTAACTAAGTTAACGTTGATATATTGCGTATGCATGTGTTGTATGCATGTTTCCTTGTTGGTAAGGGCCCACTGACTTGGATGTATGATTGGTTTTAGTGGGTACTGCCTGGGTCCAGCAGTTATCACTTGTGTATTTGGAATTCATGCAGTGTCTGTCAATATATCATTCTTTCAAGAATGTTCTTAAAACTTGACAATTAGTTGTAATGTTTGATTTTAATTTAAAAAAAAATAGTAATTGATAATAAAATATAGATTGACATTGTATTATCTTTATGTTAGAAAATTAAAATGAATTACATAAACAATAGTTACAATTCAACAGCACTTGCACCATTTCGGAGATCATTTTTACACATTATTATTTTATTGTAATTAAATTGAGGTTCGTAGACTGTATTGTACAGAGATTCATTTTTTTTCCAAAACAAAGATGTCTCAGTTATTTTGTGTGGGTATATTTTGTATTAAATATGTGTTTATTTTTCTCCTCCTATGTATATATACATTTTATATGTTGCCAGATAAGATAATTTAAATTGTTGCTATCACTTCTTGTTACCATGGTACAAAACTTGTGAGAGATAGCCATCAAAGCAATTTTTGAATGGCATATTATGGTAATTTTACATATTCACAAATTTTATTGACTGATTTTTTCATGCATGCATTTTAAAAGGCCTTATAATTATAACCATTGAACAGCGTTACTTAATCATGATCATGTTGTTTGTTGTAAAAATAATAATTTTGAGTACTCACTGCAAGTTTAAGCAGTATATCTTTGATGTGCACATGAGCTTGAGATGCTCAATTAAAGAGAAAAGGGTGCGCTGTAATGCCCCTTATTAAAAAAAAAGGGTGTTTTGAAATGCCCCTTATTTAAAAAAAAGGGTGTGCTGAAATGCCCCTTATCTTTAAAAAAAAAAAAAAAAAAAAAAAAAAGGATGAGCTAAAATGCCCCTTTGTATTGTGAGCTAAATGCTCCCTTTTTATTTTGTCGACATTTCTTTTTATTGCTAGCACTTATTATTTTTATTTTGTCATGACAATTTTTCTTTCTGTGAACATTTTTTGGTGGTGGTCAGCAGTAATTTTGCAGTTGTATAATTTTGTCTGTATATGTTTATGATTTTTCTTAATTGTTTAAGCCAGCCAAACAGAGCATTTTATTTAAAATTTTAAAGACATTAATTGTAACTAATTAAAAAAATTTTCTTCAAAAATTTTTTTTCTGGTTGAGGGAAGTATATATGTGATGAAGATCACATATCTAATTTTATAATCATTTACTTTGGCTTTCTTTAATGTAATCTATCCAAAATTCAAGAATTCTAAATCACTTCTGTTTTCATTTTCCTGTCATTTCGGCTTTTAAATCTGTATATTTACTTTTCCCTGTATGCACTATTCTTTTTGTTCTTCGTCTCTTCAGACCGGTGTGCTAAAAATAGATTATATTACGTCCGTTTGCAAAATCAACGGCCTTTTTGAGTTTCCTCTTGGCATCCTGCTGGCGTATGTTATTTAGTTGTTCCCCTGCGACGACTTTAAAATTATTTGTTCGCGATTACGTATTGTAATTTTATTGGATTAACTTTTAGGGTTGCTCTGGAATTGGCGTTATTGATATCAGCCAAGTGTTTGTTCTCGCCAATGTGTAATTCTGTTCTGGCTTAATTTTTAAATGATTCCACCTTAATTTCACTGTCCATATTGGACGTCATTTTATTTTCGCTGAGCCACCACCGCCCGTTATAATAATGTTTCAATAGTATATGTTTAATAAAATAGTTTTTCAATATTTAACGTCTTTTTATTTTATTGCAACATAAGTGCATTCGAACCTGGTTTCTGCATTATCTCACAACGCAACTAAGTAATTTTAAAACAACCCAGTCAAATAACCTTCTTTACAGAGCCTCCTCAGGGGGAGCCCCCTGAACCCCCTTAATTTTTTAGTTTCATTATTGCCATATTAAAACGATATTAATTACTTTGTCATTTTATCGCCCATCTTTCGCGTATTTCGCCTGATAACCCTATGTTGAAATTTTTATGAGTGCAACCTATTTATAGAAAAATACTTGGGATGCATATTCTACAGCTTACGAAATCTTGTAACAATAGATTAAAGCTGTTGTGAACTAATAGTATTTAAATATATGTAAAAAATACATGTGAAGCATATTCTACAGCTTACGAAATATTGTAACAATAGATTAGCTGTTGTGAACTAATAGTATTTAAATACATGTAAAATTATGTCGCTTTTTTACGTCGCATTTTTGGGACATATTTTTTAATAAAGGGTGTTGAGAGATAAAATGACATAGTCATTAATAAATAGAAAAAGTTATACAATATGCAATTAACATAAAATATTTTCAGGCAAGCATTAAGTTCATCAGCTGGAGTTCCTCGAGGAACAACTGGTAGCGTCGGACGGAAATCTCCAGCCAACACAACGACTATATTTCCCATCAGTTGCTGATTTTCTCTCAGATCTTTCAGTGTGCTGTTGACTGCTTGTAATGCTAGTTTGTGAGACATCGTATACTCATACCAAACTATGAGTGTACATTGTTGCAACAATTTAGCTGAGTCTGTTCCCTTGGAAATATTGCAAATTGGAGATGCACTATAGTTTAAGTTAAGTGGTAGTTTGAAGGCGGCATGAGCAGTCCGACCACCATTAAGTAGAGTTGCGGCTATGCCTGAAGATGCCACTGCCAATGCAATTTTCTTTTGTTGTCTCACCTTTGCCAGGAGTAAATTAAGAAGGAATGTCTTGCCAGTGCCCCCGGGAGCATCAAGGAAGCAGATGCCACCATTTTTACTGTCTATCACTTGCATAATTTGATTATAAGCATTTCTTTGGTCGGACATTAAGAGTGGTTCTTTCTCTGTAATATATGATTGTAATTCATTGACATTGTAATTTTTTCCCGCATAACTTCGCGACTAAGTTTGTTGTTGTTATTTCTTTGAGGTGAAAGAGGCAGAGAACACTGTTTGAGGTCTTTTCCAACCATTGATAAACAAAGATCTTCTAGATGGATAAGAGCTTCATTGTAAATATCTGGTGAAAATCCAATTTCTATATTTGGATTTTCCCGTCTTACTGTCATTAGAAAGTCTTCACTGAGATCGTCTTTGTACTTTTCCCACAATTGAAAAGGGTTAGACACAGATAAAGTAGATAAAATAATGCAAAAAAGGTGTCTTAGGCGTGGGGCAGATTGAAGGATTTTAGCTTCAGACATAGCCAAATCCCAATGATCATCGTTTTCTAACAATCCTTGCTTCTGGCATGCTTCTTGAAAAGTAGCACATACTTGACCATTAAATGATTTTAAATCATCGAAGGATGTTGGAGCTTTGATTATGTGAAGCAGCATACGCAAGAAGAAACATTCGCCATTTGACGGATGAACTGTATACACGCGTGTTAAGATGGTGCGGGTGCCTCAATGTGAGTGGTAAAATAAAAAAAAATTATTTTAATTTAAATTTAACTGAATTTCAGTGAGAATGCTGGTAATTAAAAAGTAAAAATTCTAAACATGAGGAATAATAAGTACTAAATTACTTCCAGATAAAAAGTGCAGATTATGGAAAGCCCTGGCCAAATTGAGGAACCTAAGTTTAACCTGTTCAAAATATTTCTTTGAGAAATTTCTACAATGATACTCAAGGTTCAGAAATACCAATATTCTACACTGTAAATTAAATAGCATGCAGGGAGACAAAAATTTACTGATTCATTTTGGTACCAACTTTCTTTATTAGAGGATATTTGAAAAATAATTTTCTAGATTAAATAATTTACAACAATTCAACATTCACCTAATTTATCATTGAAAGTTTACTAACATATAGAAACATTTTCAAAGTACCTTACATAGAGCACACCATATATTCGCTCCTCATCAAAAAACTTAGTAATAATATTCAAATTTATCATCATTTTCAAATAAATGCATGGATTCAAAGTAATTTGCATAACTTAACTAATTAATTGCTGATGAAAGTTCACTATTACAAATTAATTATCATGCTGATTTTTGCAGTTATTATTACTAAAAATAATGATCTCAATTGACATATTATTACACTAATATATCATGTTCAATTCAGATTTCAATACATTTTCACAACAATATTTCCCCTGTTAATTTTCAAGTTCAAAAATTCTTTTTTTTACTAGAATCACTTCAATATCTTTCTTTGAAGGAGAATAAAATGGAATTTATAAAGTTCTACATTACCACCGATGCCCTTGGCAGTAAATCAAGCTTTTAACACATATGCACCTCTTAGCTGCTGTCACATGGACAGATCCTTTGGTAAAAATGAAGCGACATCAATTCTGTCATATTTTTTTTGTTGAGTCAACACTGATTAATATTTTTGCTTCACAGTAGCATTTTTGTAGCACAAGTGACCGATGATTAGAGATGGAGAATGTAGAGCCCAAGCCTCTTCCAAGTAGGACACAAATTTTTTTTACGATGAACACATCTATATTCGTATAATTTGAAGAATTTTTTTCCTTTAGCAATATTTAACATCTCTTCGTCTTCATGATTTTATATCAAAAGGTCTTTTTAAACAGAAACAGAAAACTTAGAAAATTGCAGCGAGGCGGGGGATGCCCTGTTCGTGCAGTCTTTGGCCTGCCAACGAACATTCGAAGAGAAAAATGTGGGCATCCCCGCCTAAAAAAACACGCACCTTTTCTTCACATTTCAAAACGCACAACTGCTTCAACGAACTTTTTTCGAAAGCCGTTGCCACTGAGAGTGGAGGAAAAAATTTTTCATTTTCCGCTGAGTCATTCCCCTGACTTGAGTGATCGGTGAACAGAACCAGTTTCGCTGCGTCGTGACGTCATTCCTCTTGCTCTGAGATGAAGAGGAAAGGAGAAGAGTTCACGCAGGAATTTACTGTGATTCTAGTGGCAACCAGACAGCTTTGTTTACAAACAATTTTACGGACGTGCGAAGTTGTTGTGTTTTTACTTGGATGTAATGTGCTTCCCATTTTTTTTTGTTTGTTACACTACAGTGTAACAACGCGACCAAGTGTTTCTTAATATATTTTTACCGATTTGGATTTAATACTGGGATGCCCTGCAACATCAGCTCCTTGTTTGCGTCATTGCCACTTTTTGCTGCTTGTATTCCATGTGTAAAATCGTGGAAGATCACAATAAAAAATTGTTCTAGCAAAAGCATCTGTCTTACACAGCTCAAAGAATTCTGTCAGTAATGTTTTGGGTGGCTGTTGCAAGTCGTTTGCTTGGAGATTGTCTGGATTGTAATAAACCCTCTGACCCTTTTCTAGATGAACAGTCAAGTGTTGAACCGACGGGTAACGTTCGTGAATTTGGAAGCTGAGGATTCGCCAAATTGCTTCGTTGCTACAAATATATCGCCCGGATTGAAATGTTGAAATTTCATCAATCGTTCGTTTACCCAATCCAAAAATTGCTTGGTCACATCCTTTATTGACATACTTGCAAATGTATTTGATAGCCTTCACTGATTGGCAAGACTCTACATTAATGTGAGCCTGGAACATTTTCGACAGCAATGGGGAATACGGAACTACCCAGCTATTGTTCACGTTAATGTCCATATGAGTACATTTAATATAGTTGTAAAACCTCCCTCTCCGGGCTTTCGTCTTTTGTACAAAAGGATAGCCATCTCGACCAGTCTGTAGCATTTGTTTCTTGTAGCATTGTTCGTGGATATTTTTTGGAGCATTGGCCATAAATCATGCAAGGAGAATTCATGTTTAGTACACCGCAGGGACCGTGAATCATATGTTTGGTGACGATCTCAAACAACAAAGGATCTTGATCTGGATCAGGAAGTTCGGCAGAGATAATCTTGTCTATATCAGTAGGTCGAATCCTTTCTTGAAGCCAGATGAGGATGTGAGCATGCGGGAGACCTCTTTTCTGCCACTCGATAGAATACATCCAACATCTCGTTTCTCCAAATATACTACACTTTGTCACCACGTTCATCAGTTTGGATAATTTTCTCTTAAATACTCTCGCAATCAGGTCATGGCGATCCGTAGCTTTCTGACCAGGTAGAAGAGTCTCTTGAATTTCAAACCAAAGAGGATTGCATGTGAAGGTTATGAATAAATCAGGACGGCCATATTTCCTGACATATGTCATTGCATCCTGGGTGTACTCATGAATATATCGTGGACCGCCAGTGAATGTTGCTGGTAAAATTACCATTCATCCCAATTCATTTGGATTCCCATCATTAGTCATGGCATCCCTAAGATGAATATAATCATCTACTCTCAGTTTCTGTTGGTTCTTTCGAATGTACAGCAACCGCTCACTTTCTATTTTGGCGTACATATCCACTACAAACTGATGGAATAACTGCTGGGATTTCAACAAATGGTTTTCATCTCCTATTCTTTTCATCATTAAAGCATAGAAGTCCATAGCAGATACCTTCTTTCCAGGCAGCGGATGACCTGTGATCGGATTCACCTGAGGAATTCCAAAATGGTAGCCGTCGTTGCCTTGCCAAAATATGATTGGGTATTGGAGGGCATCGTATGATCTATGAGTCTCCTCAACTCTCTGGAGTTTGTTACTCCTTTTCTGAAGAACGATATCACGACTTTAGAAATCATTTCCCACAATTACGATTGCAACCTCATCAATTGTTGGTGCATTAAATGTTCGTGGATGTGCATCAACTGGAGTCCTATCTGCTTTGATAATTAATTTGTAATCATCTTTTGGCATACGCTCTAGAGCAGTCTTGAACAAATTCACGTAGGAATTGTGTTCGTGGAGGAACTGCTGTAAAGCCAAAACGATATGCGGTTTAGTACTTGGTATATTTGAGCATCGCTGTCGGGCCTCTATATATTGGTCTCCCATGAAAAAATTCTGCAGGAATTTCGGCTCTTCGCTCGGTCTTGGAAGCAATGACCCTGAACGATGGTAAATCTGCCCCTGTATCTTGAAAGTTGGCATAAATCCAGGTTCCGTGATTTCTTTTGTAGCGGCAAAAGAGGTCATCTGAAAGCAAGAGTTATACTTTCTGATGTTTTGCAGAAAGTGTTTGGAATCTGGTGTATTTCCTGCCATCAAAGTATGCAATGGCTCAGGTGGTGAATTGATTAAAGGCAACACGACTTTTCCATTTGAGCAGCACATGCCAGGCGTCTCACCATTCCATTTATAAGCTCGACAATAAATACACACCTGATCCATTTTTCCAATCAATAAAGTTGGGTGTTCGTGATAATTAATTTCAGAATTGTATACAAATGCTTCTTTTTTCAGATTTTGAAAAGTACGCTGTCTATAAGAGGAGGCCCTCGTTCGGGCATCATCTAGGCGTGCTTCTGTCTGTTCTGCATTCTCACTTGCCCTGGATGTAGAGGCCCTCGTTCGGGCATCATCTAGGCGTGCTTCAGTCTGTTCTACACTCTCACTTGCCCTAGCTAATCGCTTCCGTTTCGTTTCAGAAGAATATTTCCCAATTGATTTTCGCTTTTTTTGAGGCATAATCTTAAAAAGCCAGTCTTCACTCGATTAAAGCAACTGAATTTAAGAAACTAAAATTTTGAAACTAAACCGAATTTTCGATAGTTGTGAAATACGAAAAAAATTGCAAACTAATTGGTCTGCTTTAGTTGCTAAAAGTCCTTCCCTTTGCTGTGGCGTTTTCTGGAAACATGGTGTCATAACAGATGCTTATTCATATCTTGAATTTTCACCGGAGGCCAGTACACGATGCTTTTTCGAAGATATAATTAATTTTGAAACAGTCACAGAACAGAATATTAGGTTACACTTTTTATTTTGCGCCTTAAAAAAGATTCAGTAAAAATAAGATGAAATTCTAATTACAAAAATTCAAAGAAAAACTTACATTTAAGTATCTTTTAATAAGTAGTAAGATAATCTTTTTATCTGTTGAAACGTTAAAACAAAAGTGAACGGCATGATAAGAGAAAAATAAAATGTTAAGAATATATCGAGCTGCTGTTAATTTTATATTTTAAAATGAGAAATTTAGATGTTGCCACATGTATAAGTTAGTTTTAAAATATTACTGAGAACGTGTAAATAAAATTAAGATTTTCGCCTAACTCATTTTTAAACTCATGACGTCAAATTCGCGTCATTCTCAGTTGTCTCGCGTCATTCTCAAATGTCTAACATAAATTACTGAAAGAAGAAGAAAAAGGAAAAAAAAAACCTCACGTTGTTTTACTTTTCTACAGCATCTGGTGGAAGTTTATTAGTTAGCTCGTGGTGTTATTGTTTGTCAAAGCTTGTTAAGCTAATTAAGATTTCTAATGCATTTATAAACTCGTGACATCAAAATGAAGTCATTTCATTTATGTTATAGATCGCCAGGATATAGATGGTATGTCACATGATCACTATTTTACACAATCGGAAACTGAAAGCGCTTTCTGAAGGCGAAAATTCTTCCGACAACGTTTAATCTATGACGTCACGTTCTGACCAGGGTAGTCGAATTTACTTATTTCACGCAAATCGGGACTTTGCCCAGAGCCCCGGGTCGAAATGGCCCCCAATTTCAAATGTTGTTCTTTTTTTATAACAAAATTTTATGAAAAATAAAACAAATTTCATAGATGGGGGGCCCCCAAATTCATCAATGCCCGGGGGCCCCTGTTGGTCATAATCAGGTCCTGTTTAACACCGCAATATATTTCCTGCGATTCGAAAACGTGTCCCGTTTAAAATCTCAATTGAAAATGAAAATAATGCTGGATAATTCACTGGTGAAGAAACAGCATTCAATTCTTTTTCTGGCAACGTTAAATAAAATATAGAATTATTTACTGCGTGGCGTATGTTTTGCTGGTGAGTTCGTTATTCTGATTGAGTTTCGAAAGGGGGTTTTAAACTCGTGACATCAAAATCACGCACAACATTCAACATGCGAAAACTTAGTTATTTTAAAGTAATTTTATTTATTTTTTTCAACTGGCAATTTTAATCATTGTTACTGTCTCCAAGACAACCAAACCGCAAGATATCATACCGAAATTTTAAGCATCTGCTTTTGAAATGAAAATCCTTCTTTACATAAAAATTCGTAAAAAATCTCCTAATTTATATTTCCCTTTGGTTTCTGTTTTAAAAGAGGACGAAATGTATGCTCCGTCATTTGACAAAATATAAAAAAGTTATGACGGATAGAATTCAAGATGCAGCAGTTTTAAAAATATTTTACGAAAGTCAGCGTGAAATTTAATTTAATTTGAAAAATCCCCAAAATCTGTAAATTATGTTACACAGTCCGAACAAACAGTTTTGAAAATCAAATTTTCTCCTCTATCCGATGATGTAAATATCGTTTTGTTGCGAGTGTAGTTACTGGCGTTATTACGTATTAAGCGAGAAAAATCGCCAAAAATCGGACAAAACATAAAATAAAACGTTTTCTAATTCGAATTTCGAAAAAATTGCTCCGAGGCGTGTTAGGATCTGTCCTAGTGAAGCCGTATGCAAAATTCGGAAGGTCTGCGACCAACCGTCTCGGCGCATGCTCACGAATTTGCTGAAATCGGACATTTGAGTAGCTTTCTGCCGTGACAATTGAGAAAAATCGTTAAAAATTAGGGAACGGGTGGACTTCCAGAATTTTAAAGTAGCCTACGGCCTATTCTATGTCGTTTTACGTGTATGTGCAAAATTTCAAGCCGATAGGTCTGATGGTGTGGGAGGAGTTCTCGGACGAACAAACAAACAAACAAACAGACAAACTTTCACATTTATATAATAGATATATTGAGTGTTATAGATGTTTTTCATCTATTTGATATAAATAAAAATTAAGAAAGCGTAATTTATGTAATTTAATGTTTACTGAATGAAAATTTTATTAAAAATTGAAATGTCTATCTAAGGTTTTAATTTTATTTTGCTAAGGCATGACATTTTAACTACGAAATAGTGACTAGTTTGTAACTATATAATATTCTTTAAATGTGCTTTCGTACCTACATTAAATATTTTTAAAAATAGCGTTATTTCGCTTTACCAAAAATCTCAAGATCTGTACACAATGCACACAACTTCATATACCTATTTCATTCTACGCAGCTTGCATCAATTCTTTCAGATATATGTTGGAAAGAAAAAAGCATGTTATATGTCTATCTTGGCAGGATAAAAGGTAGATAGAAAAAGAAATTCAATATTTTACAGCAGGTTTCCACTCAGCAAAAGTGACATCCAATAAGGAAGCATGGAATAACGTCCTTTCATAATGCTATCAACTGCTGCAGAAATGTAATAACAAGTGCTGAATAGTGGCAATTTTATTTACTTTATCGAGAACGCCTTTAGCACTTTTAAAAGTTGTTTGTTGAAGAAGGCTTTCAGGGTGAAGAACAGGCTAATACGATTTCTCGAAAAATTTCGGAAAGTTTGAATCAAACCAATTGAAAAAGGACATTTTGCTCATTATGTTAGACGGATTACTTCTTACACCAAGTATTGTATAAGAATAAAATAGAACACATATTTTCTCGTTCCAGATATTAGAACTTTGCTATTTCATTTTAACAATAAGTTATTTATCTAATTACTTTTAACGAAATATAATGAAAATTTATGCCATGTTCTTATGCCCTATACTTAAATTGCGATTTTAATCAAATTTCTTTGTATGTGTCATATTATTATCTTCTTAATGATTTTTTGATGTATGTAACTATATATAATATAAAAGTTTCGAAACTAATTATTTTATGTATTTTATCAATAACAAGCATGTTTAAAAATAAAATAAGGTAACTGGCATTGGTAGCATTACAAATTTCTATTTCTTTAAAACAATATGATAATAATAATAATAATAATAATAATAATAATAATAATTTTGTTTATAAAATTGTAATTTTTTTTAAATTTTGCTATCGCTTGTTAAAGTAAAATGAAAAAAAAAAATTCATGCTTATAGCTAACAAACTGTGAGAAAAAATCAAAAACACAATAAAGATTCTGTATAATAAAATTTTTAATACCTACGAGAACTAGGGCTACAAGTGAGGGTATATTAATTCCCCGGTCTCATAATCTGAATTTGTCGTTAAGGAGATTTTGGACTTTTAAAAATTCAGTAAAATGGTTCTACCGAACAGTTTTTAATAAATTCTCAAGAACCAGTAATTTTTGTATAAAATAAGGAACTTTTTTTCCCAAGTGCGTATGTACAGGGTGATAAATTCAAAAGAGTGCCGGTTGGTTTTTCTTATTACACTGTAAGAAGTAACTCAATTTTACCACACATATTGCGGGAAAGTAATACAGCACAAATGCTGAAACTTTGGAGTACGACACTGAATACGAGTATACACTGAGTGTTGTAAATCCAACCAAATAAAGTTGTAAGTGTCCAACAGTGTTGGATACTGTTTCCTGCACCTAAGAAAGGTTCAAGCAATTATACTTTAGGGTAGAATAATTTCCACATTCGTTAGATTAAAGGGTAATAATAAAAACCAATGGGTACTCTTTCATATTGAATACCCTGTATTTGTGCAGACAACTGTACAAGAAATATGATTTAATAAATTTTTGCCATCGTGATTTTAACGGCCCTGCTTGTGAACTCCGAAAGAGGCCTACGGAGGTTTTCCTCATTTGTTAGATTCGGCAATTAGATAAGGTATCTAAGTGCTGGAACCAATAAATGAACATCCGTAGGCCTCTTTGGATGACTCATCGGGGTGCACAAGAAGGCCCGGTGGAATCATGGAGCCCCGGCCTAGCCTCCTTTTTCTAGACGATAAATTTTAGCATTTTTACTGTCAGTAGCTAAAACCTGTAAACATTAATTAAATTTCCGAGTATTAATTGACCAGTGTCAAATATCAATTCCACAAAATACTCAGCGATAACAAATTAAAATGCTAAATTTTCACTGCTTGTCAGATATTCAGATTTTTTACAAAAGAAATACATTCCTCATAGCCCACAAATTTAGGAAATTCATTTATCACTACAGGCATCAAGATAAATTGGAAAATGTCATGAATATATCCGGGTTTTCTTATTG
>JAWZYV010018426.1:0-26792 GCA_038373885.1 Cheiracanthium punctorium | reverse complement strand
TTTTCGCATTCGAAAGATTTCGTTTTGTGTACACGGCCTCTTATATCAATACTTCATGCAGGCGGCATGCATAATAAAAAAAAAAATTAAACCGTTATCTGGAAAATTGTTTAAAACGAACTGAAATCACAATTTTCCCTTCAAAGCCTGAAGACCGTGACTTTAAATATGACGTCATTGTCACTTTCAGAGCCTAATTTTGTATTTTCAAATAGCAAATAGAAAATATTTTCAAATAATTGATATCTGAATTTTCTTGAATTATTTTCTTCTTTTATTTGGAGGGGGGGGGGATTACCTTCCTTGTCCCTAGTAAGTTACGGCTACGCTTAAGAACATAGAGCATTATTATCTATATACTATTAAAATCTGTGCGCGTCTGTCTGTCTGTCTGTCTGTGTGTGTGTAGCATCATCTCCTCCGAAACCGCTGGGAGTTGAGTTTCAATCGAGGTGCCCACTTATTCGAAAAATTCCGAGGAAGGTCTTCCGCTAATTTAAATTTCGAAATTCCAATTAGTTTAGGAGATATTCATAAAAAACCCCGTCAAAAACACTACTTTTTGCTCTCCGCAATTCCGCGATTGTAACCCCTGTAGTGAAAATGTGAGAAATAAGCATCGAGGTTGCCATGTTTGGCGAATTTATTAAATGATTTACACTCTTGCATTAAAAATAAAGGAATAATACTTTTTTTCTGTTTCGAATATTTGCTAGGTTATTTTTTAATTAAAATATCGTCTGCGTGGGAAATCAGAGCAGGAATTCAATATTTTTTATACGCAAAAGAAAAAGGATTTGTAAATTTCAGAGACTAAAGTGTATACCTTATAATTTGGCGAAAAAAATGGCTTATATGGCGATTTTGAGAAAATGGATTCTAGTGGTTTGCACAATTTTAGGCTTGGCGCAATTTACTGAGAGCGTAAAGAAATAATAGTATTTTTAAAAACAAGTGTAGGTTTTACTAGAATTTAGCCTGAAATTTTAATTTTCTGTTCAGAAATAATGCAGTTATTAAGGCGATTTTAAATGATTTTCATCAAGTCAAATAAATTGTTAGGGAAACCCCGCCAAATTTCAGAAAATTAAACTTTTTCATTTGTATTGCTCATTCTATGCCCCGATTGATATGAGTTGGTGTTACGAGCGTATGGATAGATAATATTTTTTAATCCCACCAAACAAGGTGTAATAAAATAGGAAGTCTTTATAAATACGAATGCTGTTTGAGATGAATGAGAATATTTTTTTAACCCAGTTAGACTAGCTGGTAATGCCTTTAAATTATTGCATTTATTGTCAAGTTTAAAGTGTGATTCATTTTGGCTATTTGCCATCGACTGCTGACTTTAATTACGCCAAAATGGCAGTTCTAGCAAAGTAGTAAACATAAATAAATCATTTCACATTCTATTTTTAACACTGCTACAGTTTGCGTAGCAACGGAATCCATTGTTGCCACATAAGTTGTTCAATTTAATAATTAAGTGAAACCACTCATTTCTACATCTCTTAAAGACCCAAAAATGTGAAAACGCATTAAATATGAAACAAATAGAATTTTAACATATTTGCGTATTAAAAATAATCGAAGTTTTTTTCAGGCAATTCTGCATATTTTTCATTTTATTTCCTTCGCGTATGACGCCATTTTCACGTCATTGTCTTCTGTTTTGCTGTCAGATTATCCGGAGAAGCACATTACACGCTAACGTATGTGCTGCTTCGGCGGACATAAAGAAGCAATTTCTCGGGTGCGTATTTGCCTAACCCCTCAGTGTGTCTAAATTGAAGCAATGAAACTTTGTAGGCGGTTTTTTTTAAACTAGAAAAAGGCGGATTAACGCCGTTAACGTGGAAGAAGCCATATGGAAAACTATTTAATTGGTAGCCGTAATGCGAAATGATAATCGATTATTCACATGCGCAAAGCAACAAAATTTCAAAAGTATGAAGAGTCAGGAATATGAAATGAAAATCCAAAATAAATCACCAGAGACTATAGGATAAGCATCGTGTACGAGAATGATATTGCAATCATGTACATAACAAAGGCGCTTGCAAGGAATAAAAAATATAATATGAAATTAATTGCTCTTTCTTCCCATGGCGTTTGTGGAATCTTTCCGAATAACGGGATCCAATGTGCTTAGAATATTTCATATAAATTACTTATATGTTAAAGTTCTATTTATTTTTTCATATATATTCCAGTTACTCCAGTTACAAGAGCTAGAGCTCTAGAAACGATTTCAGATTTTGTTTAATATTGAATTTGACACTACGCAATTAATCTATGTTAAAAATAAAATATGAAATTAGTTATTTAGTGTGACTTGGCAGTGAGATCAACGTTAGTTTTATGAAACAAGTGTGCTACTGTATTAAGAGTTCAGTAAGGGAAATAAGCTTTTCCGCTTAAGTTACATCACAAATTTTTTCATTTACGAAAGCGACAAGATCTTCACGGAAACAGGATGCATTTTTGGTTTCTGAACGTATAATGTGCATCGATTGTTTCGTGTAGGTTTTTTTAAATTTGGGTAAAATTTAATAAAGTCATCTGCAACATAAATGTGCTAATGCATTGTCCACGCTTTACGAAATGCAAGATAAGATAAAATAGTATTCAACATCATGTAATGTTATTCATATGATATGTATGAATGCTATAAATTAAACCTAAAAAAGAGAACTATATGATGTAGAAATAACGCATTTTTCGAAAGAGAAAAGTTTCGTCTGCATACCGTAAATTTCTTGCTTTTCTGATCGCCTTTGACAGTGACGTAGTTTTTGTGTCATCATGTTGCAATCGTCTCAAATTTCCACTCATGGAGTCAGCTTTTCGTCAGAATTCGAGCAATTTTTCACTATTAGAGATTCCTATCACTGGGTTTAATTCGAATTATATGTGTAAGGAAAATATTCGTCTCCTACCGTGCGGAGAACGGGTAAGCAGCTAGTTATTATTAAAACCGGTATTGTTATTTCGATTGAGAAAATTCATTTTGTGTAGTAACTATCTTGAAGTTTTATCGCCCTTGTATTTGGCAGCCGTACCGTGTTCTGCGATAGACCCGCTCGTGCATCAAACTGAAACTTTAATATGCCGTAAACAGGGCCGACTCCACACGGTAAGCATCGCATCGGGGCGCCATCTTCGAAGGGACGCCATTTCGAACTCAAAAACTGAGAGACTTGATGTGGAACATAAAAGAGGGCGCCTTTTTTACGTTTAAAGGGGGGGTACCATGTACCTTAGGGCCGCTCCTGGCCGTAAAAATGGGTGGTTGTTCTGCATCAGATTGTTTAGAATATTCAAGACACGGTTTCAGAATGCTTCGGTTTCCTTTTCTGAAAGAAAGAAGGCAAGAATAGATTAAAAACGACATAATTTTTTGCCTCATAAGTAGGCGTGAGTCCTACGCGGTACTTACAAGGTAGCACTCACGCCTTGTAATCCCGTGGAATAAAATGTAGTACGCCATGATGCTATACCATCCTTATTTCTTCAGCGTGATCCACTAGTTTCGGTTCTCTGGGAAACAAACATTGTAGGAGTGAGCCAATGCTCGGTTTCTGGTATCCTTAGTTTTAAAAGTTGCACTAAGATTTCAAAATAAATCAACAACCTCTGTCACAAAGATAACACTTCGGGTGAAAAAACTTAACGGTGTTATTCGAAAAAATCATGTGATTTTGGTACATAATTACAAATGAACTAATTATGCCAGGCACTTCAAAATTTTGAATCTGTCTCTTTACAAGCTGTATTAGATACTGCGAAGACAGGTCAATCTGTATCAGTTTCAAAACTTTTAGAAAAAATTCTTAAAAATCGAAAATTTTCGCAAAGCGTGTCACTCTTCGAAAAATCTTGCAGCTCAGATCCATATTTAAGAATTTTCTCTGAAAATTTCACAAAAGCCATAGCTTTTTCGCTTATCGCAGTGTGTAAAACAGCTTATGAAGAACCATCTGGAATTTTTTGGAGACCATGGTGCTGTTAGTTTATTTCAATTTGGGTACCAAGACTAAAAACAGTTCTTTTTTTTCGAAGAACAGCCTTAATAAAATGTATCAGATTTCCAAATAGCAAGAAATAATCCTCTTGTGAGGATGGCTGAGAATTAAATGAGTTGGGAATAACCTCTGCATCTCCGCAGCTAATTTAAAGTCATTCATATCACATTGTAGCAAATTTCTCAATGTTTTTGCGATAGGTAGGTTAAATTGATAGCAAAGGAGTGGTTATTCTGCAATTGCATTTGAAGGCAAGTATTTTATTTCACTTAAAATTTCACGAGAAAAGTTTCACAGCTGCAAAACCTCGTAGGAAATTCGTGTGTTTCACGAGAATTCATTCCATCTCGTTGTCATTTCAGAATAAATCAAATTACGAAATATAGTTCAAAAATTTAGCTTCATTGAATTAGTAACCAAATTAATTTTACTTAGACTTTAAATTAAGACTTAAATATTCTGATTATAATAATGGATAAATCCAAACAAGAAGAGGTATTATTTTAATTATCCTAGATAACAAATAAAATATAGTTATTATAATTTAAATAAGTTTATATTAATGCCATATTTACAGATTGTTTAATTTGAAAGAATTCGGTTCCATTTTTCTTGCGGAATTGGTGATTATTAGGAGCAGTGTACTGCACATATAATAAAGTTTTAAAGCTCAAAAATGGACACAAACATTTAAACATAAATACAACACAAAAGCAGTTCATCAAATGGCGCCTTGGTGGCCTATGCGTAACAGTTCCGCTTATAATGCTAACTCCGCAGTTAATAACACACACTTTTCATATTATTCCACTACAATGCTTTCTTAAACACTTAAATTTCGTTAAGTCAAATCAATTTTAAAAATCAAACGCACACATAAAAATTTTAAAAGAAGCACGATTCATTTTATCCTCAGCAGAACATATACGGTATTTTGATGCGCATTATCGCGTGCGTAATAGCAATGGAATGGCAGAGTACAAACACTTGGCGAGTAATCTCTTCGCTTGGCATATCGACGGTATAATACACAACCTATTAATATTACTTAATATGATAATTTTTTTCATTTCGCTTATCTTGACTCTTTATCGCTCTTCCATTTGGCGGCCGTACAGTATTCTGCGATAGATCCAATATTTTATTCAGGAAATAACTGTGCCTTTATGATGCTTTTTCTGGTATTTACGTATTATCCCGGCGGTCATTCCCGCCACACTATTTTTCGTCAAATGTGCTGGCAAACTGTAGCCAATCGTATTCCAAACCATCAATAATTTCATGTGTCCGGCATTTATTTTTGCGAAAAATCATGCTTTGAAATACGATTGACAACAGTTTGTCAGCACATTTAACGGAAAAATAGTTTGGCGGGAATAACCGCCGGAAAAATACGTAAGTACCAAGTTTTTATTTACTTATACTTAAAATAATTTTTAAAAAATTCATAGCTGCATCATTAAAACAAACTGAATTATGCTACAGAAAACATGAACTTATGCTCTTTTCCCGGCTATTTTCCATTAATTAAAAGGCTTTTACCTCGGAGAAAATGAAGATGATATATATGCCGATTGATAATAGGAGTTTTTAGATTAAAATACAATAACATCTGTAAAACGTGTTATCGTATCGGAGTATTATTATGTTATCGTATCGTATCGGAGCTCTTTAAAGGATTTTCGGTACTTACGTATTAACGCAACCACAGTTAAAGATTTGGCGGTTTTTAAGTGCTGCCAATCTACACCTAAAATTTTTGCGACAAATCAAAGTAAAACACTTTATTCAAAACAGTTTCAAAATTCAAAAACACTTTATTTTAAATCAAAATAGTCAATCGGATTTCGGTGGAAAATGGGCCGATGTACAGTTTAACATACAGATTTGGCGGTTTTTAAGTGCCGCCAATCTACACCTAAAATTTTTGTGACAAATCATAAAATAAAGCATTTTATGATTACTAATCATTAAAACGGGTTGGAGTATTTTTCTTTGAGAGGCTGACTCAATTTCGCCTGTCTGTGGCTTTCCGATGATAGTCCTAAAAGCTCAACTTCTGCTGCGGTGGCGTTAATACGTAAGTACCGGATTTTCCTTATTCCAAGACAAAAACAGTGATGGTAAAACTATCAATTTGGAAAGTGATAAGAAGATCTTAATAGAGAGATAAACAGTCTGTCTGTACATTGCATGCATGAGAGAAGCACGAGGCCATCATTTTCATTTTATGCTGCCTCGCAGTTGTGACGCTTAATGTTGCATTTAAATTTCCGTTTTCGTATATTAATCTCTATGCTAAGGCGACTATATTTCTAAACAGTATTTTGGGGACAAATCAAGCACTGTCCTCGAATGCAAGGAAAACTTGGGGACACTAGAAAATATTTTGGAGGACTTATTCGAGGACACAACATATTACAATGTATACCAGTATACCCATACTTTAAATCTTTATGACTTTGATATTTAAAAATGAATTCTAATAGCTTTTCATATCAATTGTGTATTCTACTTTCGAATAAATTAATGGCAGTATTTCATTCATTTATAAATATTTTTAAAACCAGAAATATGAAAGGAACACCATGTTAAAATGTTGCAATTTATTCAAAATTTAACTCTTGGCATAGTATTTGTATTTTTTAGGAGACATTGCTTTTTACATTGGCTAATTTTGTGATAATTTTTCATGAAACTTTGTACACCCTCTAAAAAAAATATTCCAGTGCAAGAAAAATTTCGTACGTTAATTTCATATTTAAAACACGATTCTTCATGAAAAGTGATTAATCATTAACAAAACTAAATGGGAAATTTGGCTCATAGTCGAATACTTTATTGAATGTCTGTACACGCTACTCACCCAATGACAACAAACGTTTTCGGAGATCGAATTTCATTATTTCTCTGAGTAAAAGGCGCTTTTAGTAGTTTTATTTTATTTATATTTTTTTTCAGTTTTTTTCGGAAAGAGATAAACGAAACGGAAATGTACAAATCTTTAAATTTGGGGACTTTTCACGTCCCCAAGATGTCAAAATATTGTTGAGGAAAAAATGAAAAAAAGATCTATATTTAGGGACTGTCCTCGAATTTCGAGGGGATATGGTCACCTTACCCTATACACATCACTATTTTCAATTAACTCACTCAGTTTTAAAAGGTACAGTTCTGCAGTTTTTTCTAAAGGTCTTTATGGACAGGAGGACAAAAAAAAACTATCTAATTGAGGAAATTTGCATAGGGATTCGATTACCAGTCTAAAAATTTGAACTTTTTGGAAATTAATGAGAGGAACATTTTCTTAACGTAGCCATTTTTTCTACCTCATTTTGAAAATTTTTACTTCTTTCTACGGTGAATAAGGAAGTAATGTGATCCCGAAGAAAGTCGGGGGCCCAATTTCGATGAAAAAACAGATTTTGACTACCTCTAAATTTAAGATTTTTTTTCGATGCATCTCATCGTAAGCTAGCATACACGATCATATAAACGCGTCTGCAACCCATTTTGACCAACGGCGAGTCTATTTTGTCCAGATTTTCCATGCCGTCTGTATGTACGTATATATGTAACTCGCATATCTCAAAAACTATAGGTCGTAGAATTTTGAAATTTTATATTTATAGAGCAAGAGCCCGCGGCCGCCAGACCTTCGTCATAGTATAAAAGCTGAAACTTTCTCTGCGCATGCCCCCCCCAACAGAGGTAGGAACAATCGGCCACTATAAAGTTTGGATGACCGTGGCTTTGGCAGGTAACAGGTGGCAAAGGTGAATAAAATTGCAGAAAATTTTCGTCATTTCATAAAGCTTAATTTTTTCATATGTTCTTCTTCGCAGTACCAGAAATCACTTTATCCCTTGCCAGACACTTTTCCATCGTGGCAAACCCCCGCCAGACAATCTCAAAGTCATGGAAAACTTAATTCTATTACGAGCGCGCGGCAGCATCGTAAGAAAGTTCAGAAATAGCAGTATAAAATGTGCTTGGCACTTTGTGATAGCTTGACGTACTTCGTCGCGGGAGTTTACGAACACACTAGTTTTCCATGGCTTTGAGATTGTCTGGCGGGGGTTTGCCACGATGGAAAAGTGTCTGGCAAGGGATAAAGTGATTTCTAGTATTGAGAAGAAGAACATCTAAAAAAATTAAGCTTTATGAAATGACGAAAATATTCTGCAATTTTATAAACCTTTGCCACCTGTTACCTGCCAAAGCCACGGTCATCCAAACTTTATAGTGGCCGATTGTTCCTACCTCTGTTGGGGGGGCATGCGCAGAGAAAGTTTCAGCTTTTATACTATGACGAAGATCTGGCGGTTGCTGGCTCTTCGACTATTAGGATTGTTGTAACATCTAGTTGTGCACCTCCCTTTGTGGTCCCAATCGAATGGATAGTTTATCTACAGGACCGCCCGAAAGACTCGAAATACATTACGCTCCTATGGGCCGAAATTCGTCAAACTCGCATATCTCAAAAAGTACTATTAGACGTAGAGTATTGAAACTTTATATTTAGGATTGTTGTAACATTTAAGTTGTGCACTTCCGCTTTTGGTCCCATTCGACCCGATAGTTTATCTACAGGGCCGCATAAAAGGTTCAAAATACATCACGCTCTATGGGCCGAAATTGATGAAACTCTAATATCTCAAAAACATTGACGTAGAATGTACAAACTCTATATTTAGGATTGTTGTAACATCTAGTTTTCCACCTCCCCTTTCGGTCCCATTCGACTGGATAGTTTATCTACAGGGCCGCCCAACAGATCTTAAATACATTACGCTCTATGGTCAGAAATTTATTAAAGCGTATTTTAGAAGTATTAGGCTACTTCAAGCAACTCAGAAGTGATATATGCTGTTAAGGGTTACAAAATGAATTTCTCCATCGAAAAAAGTGTCTTTATCATCTATAGTTCTGCTACAGGAACACTCAAAAGAAATGGCAATTTAAAAGCACATTAATCCATTTCAATCACAATGCCGTGCTGCCATACAGTTATGTAATGGTCCGACCACGGTCACGCGCCTTTACCAAAAATATCCAAGCTTGGCGACTTTTGGCAAACGTGTGTATATATTTAACTTTTAAATTTCAAAACCTATATGTCGTAGAATGTTGAAATTTCATAAATAAGATTGTTGTAACATCTAGTTGTGCATGTCGAGTTTTAGTTCCAATCTACTGGAGAGTTTATCTACAGGATCACCCAAAAGAATTTCAATACATTAGTGTTTATAGACATCTTCAAAATATTACATCTGTGCTCAGTGATTGTTTGATTCATGCCCGAAATTTCGCCATTTGTCGTCGACCTTGGCGAGTTTTGCCGAAATTTCGCAAAATTTGGCGATAGTCAGTCATTTTGTCCATGGCCAAAATATCACTATTTGTCTCGCCTTTGGCAAGTTTTGGCGAAATATCTCCAAATTTGCGATAGTCATTGTTTTGGTCCATGCCTAAAATCTCGCCATTTGTCGTCGACCTTCGCGAGTTTTGCCGAAATATCGCCAGATTTGGCGCCAAAAGTTATTTCGTATTTCGCATAACTCGTAAAACTTTTAACCGTAGAACTCCGAAATTTCAATTTGGAACTATTGTAACAACTAACTGTGCATCTCTTTTTTGATTGCAAACGACTGTGCAATTTGTTTACTGGATCAGACAAATGACTTTAAACACATTAAGGTGTTTAGATACATTCAATTCATTGAAAGTCTGGTCAATGACTACGTTGGCTATCCCCCAATTCTCCCAAACTATCTCAAGCTTGTCTGCTTTTGGTGAAATATTGTCAAATAAAGTGTCAGAAGGAAATCATTTCAACTGAACTCAGCTTGGCGATATCGAAATATTTGGCTAGAAATCGCTGAACACTATTACTGATATTTTATATCTTTCAAACAAAATATATTTAGATGAAGTGCGCCGAAAATATTTTTGATTTAATAGACGTGCAAGGAAGTCATGTGTTGTCCACACCACATTTTTTAAAAATTAAGATATTTCTCTAATGTATAAAGAAATAAAGTGCATTACCATTTTTTTAGACTCCCGTTATAGCACTAGAATGTGTATTTAAAATCTCGAAGTTCTTCAGTTTTTTCCCCCTTAAATGTTTTTTCCTCCATTTGCACCAACATCATCAGCATTAAATGTTTCAAGTTATTCAATCCATAAATGTTTCGAAGCTATTCACAGAAGTTGAAACGCATTTCAAATTGAAAATTTTAGACTACCAAGAACTATTTTGTTCCACAATATTTTTATGCATTTCTTCTGATTAATAAGTAGGCAAATAATAATTGAACTTAATAGTTACTACTTTTCAGTTTACCAACACATGCTCAATTAACGCAGTTGTTAATTTCAATTTGAAAAACTATTAATTTTTGCGTTTTTTTATTTTATTACAGAGTACAGATAAAGGAAGTAAAGACCAGTAATCTGATTCTACTCTGGAGGAGCTCTTTAAAAGATTTTCTTCATCCGAAGACAAAGGCGGTGATGGTAAAACTATAGACTTGGAAGGTGTTAAGAAATGGTACAACCAGTGTGTCGCATGGTCTAATATACCGCAAGTTTCTCGTGACGATGTAAGAGACGCTTTTTCAAAAAAAGCAGGGTACTGTATGCTTAAACTAATTTAATTGATAGAATATTTATTTTTGTAACATTTTATAGATAATGTACTCTCAAATCGTTTAATATATGATAGTTTAAAATTATTTTTTATGCAATGCGTGCTTAATAGAAAAATTTTGAAACTTTCAACCTTTTATTTGTTATGTGCCAACTTTAGGTGGCATTTCCTTATTATTCATCATGACTATAGTGTATATACAAAACCATTTCATGATTTTCTGTTAAGTACAGTCGCCAATGTAAAAGCGTCGCAGTGAATGGATCCTTAAATGCAGCGTAATATTTTAAACAATAAAGAACTGATGCAGCGAAGACAAGGGTTAGACAACGTGAAGAAAAAGCAAGTTTGTGTAATTGTAGTGAAAAGTCTTGAAACGAACTTTAACAATTTCTGCAACCCCTAATATCACAAAATCTTATTGAACACATTAATAAATTATAAATTATTTTATATGCATATTGTCTTTCTGATGCAAATCGAAGTTCTAAAGACTTTCGCGATGCATTGTTAGTCGTCAAAGTTTCTGAGAGTATAGATTCAGGTCTCCAAAAATGACTGCCCATACTTTTCGGTAATACAAATACAGAAAAGCACCGTTTATACGTTTCTCGTTTATACGACTTTTACATTTATACGTCGTTTTTGTTAAGTCCCAATTCATTCCTATTCATTTTAATGTAAAAATTGTTCGTTTATACGGCGCACAATATCGGTTATGCGTCGTTTTTCACCTTCCTAAAATGCGAAATTTTTCTGTATCAGTCATAGTTTTCCTGGCTTAAGGAAAACTTTTCACAGATAGAACGTCAAGTAAATGATTTGGTGAGGGTCGTAGAACCGTCAGCCGTCGTTAGCCGTCAAACTTTCTGAGAGTATAGATTCAGGTCTTATCAAATTCAGTTTTATTCAGTTTGTGGCAAATGTTATTCTGCATAGGCAGGGGATGGTTGATAGGGCTTCAGCCAACTCCGAAATAAGTAAACATATGATACGGGAAAAATTACGTATTCGGGGATGAATTTCGAAGTTCCTGTTGAAAAAAGTGAGGTTCAGCTACGGACGTAGTCAATTTAATATTTTCGCTAATGCATGTTTTTTCAACTGTAAAGATTTCAAATTCGATTTACTATTTTCTTTAGATGAATGATGATATGAATACCTCATACACTACATCATGTGGGGTATTTATTTTATAATTAAAAAATCATAGGAGTAAACGAGACTTGAGGTATCAATCATGCTTTATAAAACGTGACATTCGAATGGCAGTTATTACCATGGAAATTCGTGTGCGCCGATGTCGTCTGCAAAACCAGATGTGCTTCTGTTTTACTCTTGTAATTAGAAATTGAACTTTAATCGGATAATTCAGACTACCGTTACTTACAGAAAAGGGTCTAGATTTGTGAATTTGAACGAATATACGTTTAGTCATAAAAAGTTAGCACTGTGACATATGGAGCACATGTTAAAATAAAGAAGTGAATGTTCCTTATCTGACAAAAAAAAAAAAAAAAAAAAAAAAATTCTGATAGATTTCAAGATGCAACAATTTGAAGTTCAATAATAATATTTAACCTTAAATTTTAATCAATGGCTCCACAGTCAATCGAAAATATGAGAATTTGCTGATTCATTCGTGGCGTGATCTTTTAAGGCAGAATCTACTAATCTGAATGGATTTTAAATACGTTGTTTAAACTCGTGACATCAGTGTGACTTAGATCTTACTTATTATTTAAAACTCGGAACCACATATGAAAATGTTATTTTTTTTTTCTCTTATTTCAAATGCAAAGTTCTCATTTACATTACCAAGGCAACGGAAAGCAAAATGTAATGGGTAAATAACGAAACTTCTACGCAGAAGCTAATTTAATTTCAAAGGCTGTTTTATTCTAAAATTCATTGAAAATCTCGTAATTTATATTTTTATTTCGTTTGAAATTTAAAAGAGGGTTAAATATGCATTTTATAATCGACCAAATTATAAAGCATTCTGACGGATAGATTTTAAGATGTGTCAGTTTAAAAATGAATACATGGAAATTTCCAGTAAATGTGAATGCCTTTGAAAAAAATCTCAGAAATCAATAAATAACGTTAAACATTCGGAACAAGTTTTTTTAAAGAAAATTTTATCTTCCATCCGATGATATGACGACAGTTTCCTTATAGATATCATTTCCACTCCTGTCGCTGAATATCCATGAAAAATCGCCCAAAAATCCATAAAATATGGAATAAAAAATTTCTGTACCGAATTTCGAAAAAAATTTGTTTCGAGGTGTACAACTTCGTGTTTACCATACACACAGACTCCACCACACACAGACATAGTCTTTTATAAACATGTACAGATAAGGAGTTTCAAGTATAATCTTAAAAATTGTAAATCAGCAAATCATTAAAATAATTTGGCTAGTACTGTATTATTTGCTTTAGGAAAATTTCTTATGTATAAACAATAGATTCTTTAATGCATTACTGCGCATCTGTGAACTCTCATATAGTAATAATTCTTCCTTTAGGTCAAAGAAACAGCTGAGCATCGATGAATTCAATGACATGATAAAGGACCTTGCAAAGGAAAAAAATCTTCAGCTAAATGAATTGATGGATAAAATCAAGTCAGTAGAACTTGATGAAAAGGGCAAAGTAAGGGCTCTTAACTAAAATTGTGAAATATTTTTATTCTGTATTGTATCCTAAATGAATTATGCCTTAAAAACATTTTCTAATACTGCCGTACTTTGCGAGTGGACAACTACCAAATACTTAATCTGTTCTCGGACATCACAGGTAACATGTTATGGTAGATTACTTTATATGAAAACATTTTTGCTTTTGCTTTTTGAATATTCTCTTCCGAAGTGCAAATCTAAGCCTCAAAGAAACACTCAAAAATATCATTTTAAATCTTATTATAAACACTCATCTACACGCGACTTCTTCGGCATCGGCTTTACAATTAGGTCCAGAGAAAAATGAAGCCGGTGTAAATTAAAAAAAAAAGTTTGATGACACTTGCGCAGTAAACAAAAATGACTGTTTTTCAATATTATTTTACATGAAATATAATGCACTTTATATGTAGAGTTACTAAATTTAGATTTATTTTTTTTTTACGCATTTGGCGAATGGAGACCGTTAAGACAATGTTTGCGAACTATTTTGAGTGTTCCCGTAAAAAAACTATTTATGCTATATGCATGAATTTTACCCTATGTTATTCAGGAATAGTGTAACTTTCTATCAGCGAAAAAATCTTTGAATCGGTTCGATGATTACAAAGATACCCATAGAACGTAATGTATTATTATTCTTTTGGGTGCCCTGTAAAAGAAATATGTATAGTATATGCATGAAAGTTAGCCTGTAATACTCAGGAACAGTGTAGCTTTCTATCAGTGAAAAAAAGTTTTAGAATCGGTTCGGTAATGATAGAGATACCCATAGAGCGTAATGTAATTATTATGAGTGTCCCTGTAAAAGAACTATTTGTGATACATACATGAAAGGTAGCGAATAATACTCAGGAATAGTATGACTTTCTCTCAGTGAAAAAAGTTTAGAATCGGTTTAGTAGTTAGAGATACCCATTGAGCGTAATGTATTGGAATTACTTTGAATGTCTCTGTAAAAGAACTGCTTATGCTATATGCATGAAAGGTTGGATATATGTTAATCCAGGGTATCAGCTATTTTCATTCCGAATTTTATCCAAATCCGTTCTGCCGTTTTTGCGTGATTGAGTAAAAAACATTCACAAAAGACACAAATGTACACATTTATAATACATATTTAAAATTTTGAAAATTTATGAACTTTAGAAGCACATTTGGACTTAATTCTTTCTTATGCTTTTTAATTTGACGTAAAAATGACGTAATTTCCATGCTCTTTCATTTTTTCCAATGCACGCGATTCTGCAAATAGCATTTCTGCTTTATTTTAAAGCATTATCATTTTATGCTCGTCAAGTATGGCTACCTAAAAACAGTTATTAATTTAAAAATTAATTAAAATTTTAAAATTCTGAGTCTTGGGTTCACATTATGGAACTCATGAGAATGTATGTTGAAATTTTTAGAGCTCTGCGTGCAGTAGATTTGTCTGGCGATCGCACGCATACAGGTTTACAAACATTCACTAATCTATATATTATTTTGAAACATGTTTTTCTTTCGACAACCGAATTGAGAGAACGACGGGGTGTAAAAACTCGGTTGAGGTGTCTGAAGAAAGGTCTCGGCCCGTAGATGTGCCATCAAAAGAGAAAATCAGAAAAAGTCGAACGGTTTAGGCGTAGCGGAACGGCAAAGGTGCAAATTTTCCCCATAGAAATAACATTGTGGTTTATAAACGCAGACGATTGATGACGCAGACGATTGCCTTAGCTCTGCAAGGTTTGATTTATTTGGAAAAATATTTGTATTGAATCCGTTTGTAAATGTTGTGTGGCAAATGTGGCAACAGTGTGTAGTGATAATAAATGTGTTGTTCTAAATTCTGATTAGAATAAGAGCGATTTAAAAAAAATAAATGAAAACCGACTTTGAATTACTTCACCATAAATAAAAATTAATCGCATTCTAAATTAAATGGCTTTTCACGAAGTATAGCAGATATTGCCAAATTGAGTTCAGTCTTGGAGACTTATTTTTTGACGACAAACTTGGCGATAACTCGCCAAAACTGGTAATATTTCGCCATAGAAATAACATTGTGGTTTATTAAAACTCTTTGTTGACAGCTTAAAACGCCTTCTTTATTTTGACGCTTTATCGCTCATCTGTTAATCTTATTATCGTGTTTTTACTGTACTCGATTCTGTCGATATGATTTGTAGACAGGTTTTGTAGAGATGAACTGTCACTGTGGAAATCTTTTTAAACGTGTTTGTCACATAACGCGGAAGCACACTCATGGATTATGATGCTCATTCCGAACAGTATTTATAATGGTGAAGTATAGTTGGAATATGCTTGGCGAAGATTGTAAAACAGTTTTAGAGTTCGATTCCAAAGAAGTGTTTTGTGGAACAAGGAAGAAAAATACGGTACGGCCATGAATAATGATACACTTTTCAATTTAATGAAACAAGGAAAAAAAATAGGAACGGCGCATGGATTATGATACGCTTTTAATATACAGCACTTTAGTGAGTGTTTAAAATATGAAAGTGTTTCAGATTTTTTTCAAACTTTTCTCCATACAAATACATTGAGGTTTGTTAACGACATTGACTGCAGTTATAAACTATTAAATAAACGAGGAGGTAAAAGAGGTATCACTTACCTCCTTCAAAGGCGTAAGTCCGTCTTTCCTCCGTCATCCCGCTAAATTAGCTGGAACGAAAACTGGAATACACGACATTATTAATTGTATATATTTTAGTTTCGTGCTCTTGAATGAGTACAATATATTTATTTTCCGTCTAGGTTATACAATATACATTTAAAAGGAATATCATGTTTACAAAGATTGAAATTTGGCTGGTCGGGATGTCGACCGCTCAGCAGCAGCGCATGGAAGAGAGTGGCTTGAAAGTACAGCATGCATGCGTTCTTGCCTCCACGGTTGCCAGGGGCCCCATAGCACGTGTTAAGTAAGGGGCCCTCGTTTGGGTAATTATCACATGCAGATCCATACATCTACATATGCGGACATCGACGCGTGCAGGAGAAACTGGGTCAGGGAAAGAGTTCAAAGTTTCATAGTTTTATATTTCCCAACACTCCTGCCTAAAACTTGAAACGTTCAATAATTGTTCAAAATGACAGTTCTATGTCCTATAAAGCTCCTTCGTGGAAGAGCTTTTGTCAGGATGTCTGCAGTCATTGAGTCAGTGGGGACGTATTGAAAAGTTATCACCTTGTCTTCTACCAAATGCTTGAGAAGATGGTATCTCAGGTCTATATGTTTTGTTTTGTGATGATGTCTGTCTGATTTGGCCAATTTAATGCACGATTGGTTGTCTTCAAACACGGTCACTGGATAGTCTTGCGGCATGTCCAGTTCCTTTAGTAGATTTATTAGCCACGCAATTTCTTGTGCAGCACTGGCAGCAGAGACGTATTCCGCCTCAGCTGATGACAATGTCACGCACAGCTGTTTCTTGGAAACCCAGTAAATAGGATTATTTCCTAGCATAAATAGATTTCCAGAGATGGATTTTCGATCTGTTGGATCGTTGGCCCAATCTGCATCTGCGTAAACTTTTAGGACAGGTTCCTCAAAATTTGTAAAAGTCAGTTTAAGGTCAATTGTTGTCTTGAGGTATCTGATGGTTCTTTTGACGGCTTCCCAATCTTTCGCTCTGGGATTTTGATTTCTTCGGCTTAAGATGTTCACAGCGGCACTTATATCTGGTCTAGATATGGTGGAAATATATAGTAGTGCACCTACAGCCTGTCTGTATTTAGTGTTGTTTGGCAAGAGATTTTCGTCATCTAGTGTTTTAATGTAGCCTGGCTCCATGGGTGTTTCTGTTGGTTTTGAGTTTTCTAAACTGAATTTAGTTATTAGTTCTTGGATTTTGTTAGTTTGATCAAGTGTCATTGTGTTTTTATTTGGTCGATTTATGTTTATGCCTAAGTAGTATTTGGCTTCGCCTAAATCAGTCACAGGGTATTCGCTCTTTAATTTATTTATGAGTTTGTCAATGTTTTGATCTTCTCCTGCGATTAGTAGATCATCTACATAAACAATAACATATGTCGTTTTGTTATTTACTGTTTGTTTATACATGCATTTGTCAACCGAGCTCTGTTGAAAACCGAATTTGGTTAGAGATTGGTGGATTTTTAAGTTCCAAGCTCTAGCAGCTTGTTTCAGCCCATATATTGCCTTTTTAAGTTTACAAACTTTGTGTTCCTCTCCGGGGATTACATGCCCTTCGGGCTGATGCATATACACTTCTTCCTCTAATTCTCCGTGTAAAAATGCAGTTTTTATATCGATATGTCTAAGACTTAAATTTTTATATACAGCCATTGCCAAAAAACTCCTTATCGTTGTATGAGACGCAACAGGTGCAAAGGTCTCGTCATAGTCTACTCCGTATTTTTGGGAGAAACCTTTGGCAACAAGCCTTGCTTTGTATTTTTCTACTGAGCCTTGACTATTATATTTTAATTTAAAAGCCCATTTGCATCCAATAACTTTTGTTCCAGGGGGGGCTACAACTAAATCCCATGTGTTATTATCATGAAGTGAATTTATTTCGTCTAGTGTTGCGTTTACCCATTTTTCCTTCTCCACGGGGTTTTCCATTTTTTGAATTTCATCCCAACTTTTAGGTTCTACTATCCTGGTATTATTTGTTACATATGCAAATCTATCAGGAGGAACGCCTTTATTACTCCTCTCTGATCTGCGAGGATAATTTTGTGTACCATTTGAGTTAGCAGGAATATTATTTAGATTTTGTACATTGTCGCCGGCGCTATCTAATTCAACACCGATCAATTGCTGTATAGGTTGAGGATTACCGCTGTTTGATTTTCCTTCCCCGTTATGTGATTCATCATTTTTAATTATTTCCTGATTTCTGTCTTCTAGGAATTTGACTGTTCTACTTATAATTACATTTCTACCGTTGGTACAAATTCTATATCCCTTACTCCTATTATCATAACCTACGAATATCCCTTCTGTAGCGGTGTTGTCAAGTTTTCCTCTATGTAATTTTTGAATATATGCAAATGCGCGACAACCGAACGTTTTAATATTTGATAGATCTGGTTTACGACCAGTCCATTTCTCATAGGGAGTGGAATCACAGGATTGTGTAGGGAGCCTATTTTGCAAATACGTCGCAGTGTTAATGGCTTCCCCCCAAAAGGAGTTAGGTAAATCACCCTCCTTAAGGAGACACCGACACATCTCCATCAAGGTGCGATTTTTGCGTTCCGCAACCCCGTTCTGAGGTGCAGAGTACGGAACTGTCAGTTGGTGATCTATTCCCTCTCTCTTCATATATTCATCAAATTCTTTCCCTATGTACTCCCCTCCGTTATCGGAACGGATTGCCTGCACTTTTCTTCCAAACTTATTTGCGGTCATTGCCACATACTCCTTAAATTTAGAGAAAACTTCATGTTTATTTTTTAATAGATATATTACAGTAAACCGGCTAAAGTCATCTATGAAGGTCAAAAAATAGTATTTCCCACCAATTGTTGGGGTTTGCATTGGTCCACAGAGGTCAGTGTGTACCAATTCTATCGCCTTTGTGGCTCTGAAACTCGCAATTTTTGGATATGGACTATCAGAAAGTTTCGACATAATACAGGTTTCACATACATTATCATGTTTACATTCATCTATTTCAATCCCTATAGCCAAATCTTTATGCTTGAAAGTACAGCATGCATGCGTTCTTGCCTCCACGGTTGCCAGGGGCCCCATAGCACGTGTTAAGTAAGGGGCCCTCGTTTGGGTAATTATCACATGCAGATCCATACATCTACATATGCGGACATCGACGCGTGCAGGAGAAACTGGGTCAGGGAAAGAGTTCAAAGTTTCATAGTTTTATATTTCCCAACATAAACTTCTTCTTTAGCTAGCGATTTATCTTTTATTTCTTTAATTTTTCAGTTTTCTGTCTGATACTGGATTTTTACCATCGAGGGTAGCTTGAGAAAAGGAAAATAAAGCAGGGAGCACGCGATCGCCATTTGGCGGATTAGATTTTTTTGTCTCTTGCAGAAATCCGAAATTTTTCACTATTTTCGCTTCATACTTTTGGCGTTTACCTTTCTGCGCCCGTATTTTCTCATGGAATGTTGTATGTCACTCTTTCAATGGTTAGATCAAAGAATGCTGTGGCAGTCAAGATCATTTAAGAGAATTCACCTGGACGTTTCGTGGTCGATGACTTTACCCAAAATATAGTCTTCAACGAAATGCTCAATTAGAATTTGTAACTGCATTTGCTCATTCGTCATTTAATATCGACTCTTCTTTTTTTTTTACTTAATAAAAGATAGTTAAAAACAAAATTTAAAGATTTCGATCATTTCATTGGCGTGAAACCTTTTGTTTACTTTCTGTCACAAGTCATGTTCCGTCCGCGTCGCTCTTTGATTTTTCCTGTTAGTTTTGTTCAAAACCTTGGTGACATTCTTGATCGTTCCCATTTATTTTTGAATACTACAGTCAATAAAGTGACCGTCGAATTCGACGGGTTCCTGCTAGTTATAGATTATTATAAACCCCAAATACGCCAACGACATTATGCACATAAAATTTTTCCAAGAATTTTACTTTATAACTTTTCATCTTACGAACATATAAAAGCGACAGCCTTCGCATAGAGATATGAATACAAGGAGATGGCATTAGCTGTCTTCAGCATTGGACGAAATGAAGTAACTGTGTTGGTCTAAGTATGGCGGATTATTTTGTTGGTTTTTTTTAAATAACAGTGAAAGATGCACGATTTTACGGATTAAAAAGTAAAGATGCACAATTATATGTTACAATAGTTCTAAATACCAAATCTCAGCATTCTACATTTAAAAGTTTCACATTTATGTCAAATACGTAATTGTTCTTAGCGTCAACTTTGGCGACATTGCTTCTTTTAAAATTGGAACTGTCAGCATCTAATAACAGTCATATTGAAATGTGGTCTAGGCAATATGGCGGATCAGTTACAGTTTCGGCTTCACTATCAGATAGCTAATGGCGTCTCCTTGTATTCATATCTCCGAACCTTTGTGATGATTTTCACAGCAGAGTGTAGTAATATGTAAACATATTTTAATTTCTAGGGAATGATGGATTCCATAAAAAGGTTTTTTCTCCGGACCTAATGAAGACAGCTCTAATGAAAAAGAGCAAGATCAGAACGCTGCATCAGAGAAGGTAATTCTCAAGGATCAGACAAAATCCCCTCAGGATCCTTCCAAAAACTGATATCATGCTCTTCCATCATATTTGGTTGTATTTATACAAAATTGATTCTGTAGCCAAAAGAAAACAGTAAAAGAACAGGTTGATATAAACGATGTCGTCTCGTTATTTTATTAAATACACAATGTAGTATTTTAGTCATCGTATACATCGACCAGTTTTAAGTGAATTTCATTATACACAAAGTACGTAATTTCAATCGTAGTACGGTTTCGCGCCTAATTTATTTATTTTTCAAAATCTTTGACTAGAATATTAATTTAGAAGATTTTTATCACGAATTATGTACACATATCACGACATTAAAAACACAAAAACTACAAACGCAAATATAATATTCAATGAGGAGTTAATAAACTTTGAAGTGTTTAGAAACTATCAACAGTGACTAAATAGACCAGCAGCCCAAAGTAAATCTGTGTGCAGGCATTGAGGACCGCATTCTGACTTCGGATATATGTTCTATTGTACATAGACTCCGATATTAATGATGGTGCCAGAATATTTTGTGGTGCAAAAGTTACCCCCCCCTCCCCTCTATATTACCGGCCACATTTTTATTCGGAAATATTTGATCTTAACTCAAAATTTTCTTGATCTATGTATTAGAATTAGCATATGCATCCTAACTAATTTTATAATAGCGAAAGTGAGTTTGCTTGTTTATGACGCTTTCACGCGTAAACCGCTAAATCGATTAGGATGCATTTTGGTTTAGATATAGATGGGACCCTGGAGATGGTTATGGGCTACTTAGAATTTTAGATTTTTCATTACTTTTTAAATTATTAATTAAAAACCGTTTTTACATTGCCATGCTTGACGAGTTTCGCCCGTATAAAATGATTCATGTTTTGAGCTAACAAGAATTCTATTACTTCAACAAAGAAGAGCGTGCCTCTGAAAAACATTAACTACCACGGGAATTAAGCCAGTTTTATGCCAAATCTATCTATCTGTAATAATAAAAATGAATGTTCTCCAGACAAATCTACAGAAAGCAGAGCTTTGAAAATTTGAGCATGACTGCGCCCATAACTTCGGTAAAGTGCACCTGAGGCTCAGAATTTTGAAATTTTAACGACTTTTCTAACTATCAATCAAAAGCCGTTTTATCGCCCGCACAAAATGATTTATGCTTTTAAAATAAAGCAGAAATTCTATTTGCAAAATCACATGCATTTGAAAAACATGGAAATTATGTTGATATTACTCCAAATTAAAAAGCATAAGTAAAGAAAAGGGTACTTGCATATTATCCCGGCGGTCCGCCAAGACAAGCGATTTTTTGCCGAAACAAATGCCGGGCACATGAAATTATTAATGGTTTTGAATACGATTGGCAACAGTTTGGCAACTCATTTGACGAAAAAACAGTTTGGCGGAAATGACCGCCGGGATAATACGTAAGTACCACACAAAAATGGTTGAGCGGATTTAGAAAAATTTCTAATGAAAATAGCTTATGCCCTGGATTAACATACAGGCAGCCTTTCAAGCATATAGCATAAATAATTCTTTTACAAAGACACTCAAAATAATTCTAATGCATTGCGCTCTATGGAAATTTTGTACCTACTAAACCAATTCTAAAACATTTTTCACTGATTGAAAGTTACATTATTCCTGAGTATTACTGTTTGTTTGTTTTTGTATTAAGACCGGATGACTGCACAGGGTCCTAGGCCTATATGGCGAATTCCTCTGAGGGGGACTTTCTAAGGGATCCTAGCCCGTATTTACGCGAGGTGTTTTAGAAAACCATGGAAAACTGCGAGCGGCTAGGTCGACAGGCGCGATCGGGGTTTGAACCTGGCACCTCCCGCCTTGCAGTTTTGAGAGCAGAACTTCTTAGACACTGGTTGCATCCTAAGTGTTATAGCTACCTTTAATGCATATATCACAGATAGTTCTTTTACAGGGATGCTAATAAGAATTACATTACGGTCTATGTGCATCTCTGTAAGTACTCAACCGATTCCTAAACTTTTTTACTGATAGTAAGCAACACTATTCTTGAGTATTATAGGCTAAAATTCATACATGTAGCGCAAATAATTCCTTTACAGGAACACTCAAAATAATTCTAATACATTACGCTCTCCGGGTATCTCTGTAACTACAGAACCGATTCTAAAACTTTTTCACTAATAAAAAGCTGCTCTATTCCTGATTAACACAGACTAAAATTCATGCATATAGCATAAATATTTCTTTTACAAAACAGTTCGCAAATACTGTCGTAACTGTCTCTATTGGCCAAATGCCTGAAAAAAATCTAAATTTAGTAACTCTGCATATTCTCTTATTTTAAATGAACTATACTACCATGCATTATACTTCATTTGAAACAAGTAAAAAGCAAATAATATTTAAATGCAGTTTCTTTTGTCGCAACAATATTTGCTATTCACACATGCTAGATTTCTCTCGGGACCTAATTCTAAAGCCGACGCGGACGAAGTCGCGGGTAGCAGCTAGTAGCTAATAAATTAAATAAGTAAGTATAGCTAATAAATTAATAGAGCTGCATAAAAAGGCAAGGCTCCCAAAGGAGATACGCATGTAAAATTTGGGGACCGTATTTTAACTTCTGATGTGCACTTACTAGTAGTGTTCAATATTTTCTATGTTGACTGTTATCAGGACTTATTGAGTTGCGGCAACCCCCCCCCCCCCAAAAAAAAAAAAATGTTTTGTTGCCGATTTTTGAACGTCCCTACCACACTTTTATTCGAAAATATAGATGCATAGGAAACATTAATTCTAATATGAACAAAAGCAATTACTCAGTTTTAAAATTATTTTCTACACAATTGCACAAAGTATACACATTTGAGATTTTACAGCAACATAACATTGTGTGGCAGTTTGAATTACACTTACAAGGTTTAATCAAGGAATCCGCACTAGATTTTTTTTATATGTTATGGATCAAAGTTCTCCTAACTCGTAGCCAAATTGAAGTAAATCAATGGGCTCAAATATTGCCTCAGCCGAGCATTCCTATAAAAAATTTTGGACTGATGCCCGTAAACAGTGTAAGTAAAATGCCTCTGACATGCACATTACTCATGAAAATTTTAACTAAAGCCACCTAGGCATTATTTTATATAGAAGTTCATCAGCTGTTTTTTTGCTTAGAGATCAGAAAAGTGCAAACTCCTTCCAGCTCTTGAAACTGTTGCATAGTCAGTCTTATTATTACTAAATATTTATTATTCAAAGCCTTATGATCTCAAACAATCCGACTCCAGAAATCTCCTTCTGTGCTATGTCTCAAGTAACCATTCTACGAATGAGCTTCCAGTACTACTTGTTCTAATGGTGCATTTTTTAAAATCACGCGATTTCGGTACATAAATAACCCAATGATGGAAAGCCTTTCAGAATTTCTAAAATACTTCTTTACATATTGTACTATACATAGCAATAAATAATAAAACTATCAGGTATGAAAATTTCAGAAAAAATTCTTAAAAATCTAGAATTTAGCAGGATGTGTCACTTTTTGAAAATTTTTGCTGTGCAAATCCATGTTGAAGAATTTTTTTCAGAAAATATCATAAAGATCACTGTTGTTTCATTTATTACGGTGCGTAATTCAGCATATGAAGAATCATCCTGAATTTTTTTGAGTCCTTGGCGTAATTAGTTTAGTTTCCTTTGAGTATAAGTCCGTAAAGGAGATTGCGTTTCTTCGATAGCCATTAAAAAGTGGTTTAAGCCATCAATATATTTATCTTCGTACCTCAGATACTTTCTACGATGTAATTCTCAAATTTTGTACATCACCTCATTAGTGTATGAGGCCTATTTTACTACTTGGGAAGGTTTTTTTTTTTGTACGGGTCTCGTGTACAATTTTAAAAAGTGCCACTTTTTTTAATTGATGAGAGGAATTTTTTCTTGGCTTAGTTTCCCCCCCCCCCAACCTTATTTTGAAAAAAAAATTTCAATTTACGTTACCCACTTATCTCCAATAGATAAAGAATTAAAGCCCATATCACCTATTTGGGACGCCTTGTACATAATGGCATAGTACCTTGTGCACAAAAATATTATAATCGGGCCCTCTGTAAGGCCGTACATCCACACAAATGTTAATTATACTGAAAAGTTTACTCACATTTATATTCCATTCGAATACTTCCACCCTTCTGTGCACAGCTGCTTTAACTCTTTCGCGACGGGAAGCGCAAACGCACGCTTATCGCTGAGGCCGGCAGTCTCTTTCGCAAATGTCTGTCCAGGGCCGGAGAGTTTTTCGCGATTAAGCCTAAATTCATGAACAGAACAATCAGAATATATTATAGTGTCACTATCACTACTATCCGAATCTGCTTCAGAATCAATATCTCATAATTTCAAATAATTTGCGCCATTTCTGCTATTTCAAGCTCTAACACTTTCGAAGCTTCGACATTCTAACTGTAAAATGAGAAAAAATCCACGTCTACTAGATCTAATTATCTACTAAAAACTGGACTGCAAACCGTGATACCCAACACTGTAGCGAAAATAAAACTCCCTGCTTACTATAAAGAAATACCACGTACGAATTTATAGAGCTGTCATAAAGTATACCATTCAGAAACATTCCTTTCAACTTACGTTTATATTATCAAAAACCACGTGTATGGGAGTCATGCTACTCCCATTCTGAGTAGAAGGTCAAATCTACATGTATCTGTAACTGCATGGACATACAATGCCATCTTGTGCCAAAAGTTATAGTTTTTAAAACGTTCCAGGACACTGGCACAACTGTATGACGGCCGGGGGTGAACGAGGAAACTCTCTGGCACGCCAGCGTGTCGGCCGGGAACTGAGTGCGTTTCTTACTGGCACGTATACGTGACAGTCGGCGCGAAAAGGTTAAACTAACGGATACTCTATTTGCAACACAGGAGTACAAACACTAAGGGTGGGGAAGGAGGGAAATCTAAACACCAGCATCCACCATCACCTAAATAAAATCACCTGCAAAATAAGAAAGTAAAATAAAACTCTTTATTTTTTTTTTATGTGATGAATTTGTTTACACGGGCGCAAACACTTGTTTACATGGACTCCCATAACTAGGAGGAGGGGCTTGGCGCCCTCCCTGTCCACATCCCCCAGGAAAAATATATTACAGTAATGACTGGTATTACGAAGTTGTCGTGCAACGCTAAAATATATTTCTGGGTCCCCTCGACTTGCCCAACTCCAGTAAATAATTATATGAGCGCTCATGCTTGTTTGCTCTTAAAAACTTTCTCGATTTGGATCTGTAAATCAGTAAAACAAAAACCTTTCTTATGCGAGCATTAACGGACTATTTTGATGTCACAAAAGTGAGATTTCTGTAAAGTATTTACAAAACTTAACAAATTTAGGTACGGTGTAAAAGACAACCAATACAGACACTCCCGATATTTGTTTGCTGTACATCTCACGCTCCCATCTTTCTACAAGCACCCAATCCACCTGGAGGGGAAGTCCAGATTTTAATACATTTACAGACTACTACATTCGTTACATTAGAGTTGTTCCCATTAATATGCAAGTTTATTGTTCAGCGTGTACCAATTGATATCAGATGCACGCTGTCTAATCAATATTTATGTGCTATCAATCATGATTTCAAAATACAATAGCATTAGCATAGAAATAGATTAAGTTATTATTTTTAACTGCTGAAGATGACTTAGTTATTTGATGCAAGATTTAGTATAAATTTTATTTGTTAAACACAAAAAACTAAGTAAATTTTAGTTGTTTTTTTTTTTGGGGGGGGGGCGGTAAATTCAGTTGTAGAAATAGGAAAATTTCGGTTGTAGAAATAGACAAAGGCCAAATGACCGAGGAACGAAAGTAAAAAATGAAAAATCATGTCAAGGTAGATTGCAACCAACCATCTTAAAAATGAGTATTCTTTAAAAAAAAAAAAAAAAAAAAAAAAAAAAAAGAGGCTATAATTTTCCCATAAAAGATGGAGAGACAAAACCAAAATTAAATTTTACTATTATTAGTCTTATTCCCCCTCATCTCTGAGTTTTCGTTCTTCTGTACAACCACTAAGCGCTATATCCACTAATTTTAATGTTTGCCTCCTTGTCGAAATTAAAAGACTAATCCATAAACACCATCTTTAAACAGAACGATCACAAAATTTGCTGGTTGTAAAAATTCAT
>JAWZYV010018425.1:0-27614 GCA_038373885.1 Cheiracanthium punctorium | reverse complement strand
AATGAGATGAATTGACGTTTTTTTTTTTCAAACTTTGAAGAACTTGAACCATTGAGCCAAAAACGTGAGCCATTGAAAAGTGAGTTATAGAGTGCATGTATTTATTGTCATATTTTCGAAACTTTTTATGATGAAAGAGTGAAGTTTTGTGCATGACCTACTTAATACATGGATGCATTTTACTATTTGGTAATTGTTGATACGAGTGAATCATAGGAATTTAAATTTGGTATATATTACGATTTAATCTCCTGAAACTTTTAATCGATATCATAGAATTCTGTACCTTTTTTAAGTAGCATTGTAATTTGTGGTATATATGATAAATATTTAAGAAATAAAACCTTAGGTAAAGTCAATGTTTTATAACACCCTGTGCACACGTATATCTATATCTATATCTATCTATCTATCTATCTACACTCATGTCCATAAATTAAGGATAATGAAGTTCAGGCAAAGAAAGAGAAAGAAGCAAAACAAATTTGACTTATTTGTAAAGTCTATTTATTAAACAAAAAGTAAAGAGCAAAAAAGATGCTATATGTTTGACATAATTAATAAAAATTGCAAGTTTTACTCCCTTGACCAAATTTCAAAAAAGAACCTATTTACAAAAAACAGTATAACATGGTTAGTAGGATGGTTAATACGGAGTATGTCTCCCGGACGATGCAATACAGGCCTGACAACGCATAGGCATGCTGAGTATCAAATGATCAATCTGATCTTGGGGAATATTACACCACTCATGCACTCCGCAAGTTCCGGTAGACAGGTGGGAGGGGGTTGACGGGCTGCAATTCGTCGGCCAAGCATATCCCACACATGCTCTATTGGATTCAAGTCCGGTGAGTATGCTGGCCAATGCATACGGGTGATATCCTCCGATTGAAGGCATTCGTCTACAATGTTTGCACGGTGAGGACGGGCGTTGTCATCCATAAACACAAATTCAGCACCCATGGCGCCCCGAAACAAACGTACATGTTGTTCCAGAATGACATCCCGATAGATGTGGCCTGTCATCGTTACACTCTGAACATGCAGGTCAGTTCTGGAACCAAGAATAATTCCTCCCCAAACGAGCCATCCTGCACCACTGTAACGGTGTCTTTCAATGGTGTTCTCTTGGTGGTAACGGGTACCTGGCGCTCTCCAGATGAATGTCCGGCGAGAATCAGACTCCAAACTAAACCTGGACTCGTCGGAAAACATCACACAAGACCACTGTTGCGGTGTCCACAACGCATGCTCTCTACTCCAGGTTAATCGAAGGCGACAGTGAGTTGCGGTAAGTAGAACACATCTGACAGGCCTATGAGCATATAGACCAATGTGCCCTAAGCGTCTGTACACGGTCTGCCTTGAAACTGTCGTACCGGTAGCTGAAGAGAGCTGACGAGACAGGTTTGATGCTGTACTCCGTCTGTTTCTTTTGGCAGTAACTGCCAAATAGCGGTCCTCATTTGGCGTTGTAACTCGGGGGCGACCTGTGCTGTAACGTCTACTCACATTACCATCATCTTGGAATCGTTGCCAAAGCCTGGAGATGACACACTGGGCGATTCCAAGTTCCTCGGATACTTCCAGCTGGGTACGTCCACATTCCAGTCGTCCGATAATTCTGCCACGTAAAACATCATCCAAATGCCTCCTTTGTGCCATAACTATGCGGTTTTTGCACTGAAAGGCTTTCACAGCGCTTGTGAACAATTTTACTACTTTGCCACCATTCCTTACATACCCCTCTCTTACACTCTCGTCATTGTGACGTACCATCCACGCCATCTGGTGGTTTCCTGTAATTTGCATATTCTTCTTCAAGATGTGTGTGATCATTCCACAGGTGAAATTTTTATTTTAGAGATCAATTTCTGTGTGATTCTGAATTATCCTTAATTTATGGACATGAGTGTATATATATATATATATTAATTATCGGAAGACTTTCCACCACTAATGGTTTTGATGAAAACGAAAGTCACCACAATTGCTTTGGACATGGAAAATACGAAAAAAGTCACATAAATTCTTTTTCACACTTCCTAAAACTGAGGGTAATAAGTACATGAAGTTTTAAAAGTACTTCATGAAACATGTAAAACATTATTCAGAAAGTTTTCTCTGTAAAAAATATGTACGTATTCATTAGCCATTAGATTAAAGAAATGATATCTGGATCTTAATAATTTTTCAGCTTAACCGATGTTCTAACATCCGCTTCATGCAGTTTTGTGTTTTAGTTTTATTAATAGAGACATTATCTTTTATATAGTACTGTTACACAGCTTAAAAATAAAGCTTATTTGCACGTCATTGTTGACAATTTTTTCAGGAGGGAGTTCAGAAAAACAGCTCTTAAAATCACTAAGTTTCGTATAAGACGCTAAAACACCCCCATTTTCAATCATTGACTAGACATACACATTGACAATTTACATTATTTTTTTTATTAAGAGTAAAGAATTCTGATCTAATAAACTGTATTAATCTGTTCGCCTTGGATTTATACATACAGTGTTACATACAACCTCCAGCCTAACAAGAGGTATAAGTCAACATTAAACTGAATTAGAAAGAGAAATCTTTCTTTTCGAAATATAAATCATGCAGGCATACCGCTATTAGCAACCAGAAAATATTAATAGCAAAAGTTAATAAAAAAAACCCCGATCAATGCTTTTAGCTTGGACACTCTAAAAAACTTTGCTACATTTCTGCTGTTATTTTTAATATTGATTATGTAATTGACATTCTCATCCAGTATTTGAGAATTTAGGTTTACAAACAACCGCTTCATTTATTCATAAAAAATAATAAAATAAAAGACGTTTACGAACCCCTAGAGAACTTTAAGTTTTCAAACTTTTGTTAGTCCCTTTGTTCGAAAAACTGATTAAATAGCATTCGTGACAGATGCAAGAAAAATTTCATTAATGCTTTTCAAAAAGAAATACGATCCCTTTTACGTGTTTAAATTCAATTCCTGAATATGATTTTCGCACTAGCTGAATATGCACAACGTGCATCCGGAAGGGTGCTTGAATCTCATAATCGAACAACAGAGCCACGTTCTTTTTTAATTTAACCCACGTTAACATTTATTTTGAATAATACAATTCTAAATATTGATGGAAAGTATTCCACGACTATTTCTTGTGCCGCAAATTAAGTTCGAATTTTTTATTTACATTATAACATTTTAAGAGTTGTGTTGAAAGATCTCCGGATAAAATCAAAAGAATTGACAGCTATTTATAGATACATTTTAAGGTTGCTAAATGAATGATTACGTGAATTTTATTAAAATGGATGCAGCGAGCTTTCGGCTATGCAGAACGTAATACAAACGTAATGATTGTACCATCGCTCCGTTAAAAACATTCCGCTAAATTCAGTTAATCAAGTAAGAATGTGTTAAATTTCTTCTGTAACAATTATCTTCAGTTAGTCAACACTTAAGGTACATTTTTACTGTGGCCACTTTATTATGGTGGCACCCAATGGGCGACCAGCCTTACCCCCTATGAAGGGACACACATGTTTACATAAATGCCCAAACCGGGATTCCAGCCCCGATCCAAGGCGTGATAGAATGGTTCTTAAGCCACTAAACCAGCTAGGCGGCAACCACGGTAACTTCGATTCGGTTATCGATTGCCTAAACAGTAAATAGAACGCAAATATCGCAGTAGTATATTTATTATGAGAACAATGTACGAGAATAAAGTACGAGTACAATAATGCAGGGGCGTAGCCAGGGGGGGGGATATCGCGATATATCCCCCCCCCCCGAAATGTTTGGATTAGTGATGAAATTCCGTCTATTTATACACATATAAGTTCATATCCCGCCCCGAAATATTTTCCAGGCGCATATCCCCCCCCGAAAAATTTTCCTGGCTACGCGCCTGCAATAATGTATGTGCACGTAGCGTCAACCAGAAAAACAAATCCAGTCAAATTTATTTTTGTTAGTCTCTTAGACCATTGCCTTTATTGAAAGTGCATAATGTAGAGCACCATTAATTATTTTATCATAAAACTAAATTGAGAAGCTTAGCTAATGATTCAACACTTTGTAAAGTGATAAAGCAGGATTTTTCTCAAGTATTCATGGGTATTTCATCCCAGGTAATGCTTACAATCATACTCCCATCAAAAAATATATTACTAAAAGATAACAAAGTACAATATGCTACTTTTGTAAAAGAAATTAAAAATGTGTTTCTGTGGAAGCAGGATATTTTCTTCTTTCGATACTTTGTAAACATTTAATAATTCTGCGTAGGCAACATAAAAGTTGCGCAAATGTAACTTGCCTTTGTGTAATTTTCTACTGCATTTCATAATGCAAATTATGCTCAGTGCAACCGTTGCAAGAGTATACCTTAAAATATTAAATAAAAATAGTTGCTTTCTTAATTCTGGCTTTTTTAATACTAATTAATATATGAATATTTTTTATGCGAAGCACTTCAAAAAGCCAGGTTTTCAGTTTATACACAACACAATATAAATTAATTATGATGTCGACGTACACATTATCATTTGTCAAATAAATTAATTAATTCAGATAAAAATATAATTTAATACTGACAACTTTAACAAACACATTTAATATTTAAAAATGTAGCTGTTTCGTTAGCTTTGCCTGAACCCACTCAAATAGAAACGGACGAAATATTTTTATTTATCTTCAAAAAACAGAAAAATATAATTTGACTTTTCGTTTCCCGGGGGAAGTATTTGCCATGAATTATCTGGATTAAATTTCATTCCAATAATGCTATTAACTTAGAATTAATGGTGCAATGATTTTTAAAGTACATTTCCTGGAGGCTGAATCATGGAGAAGCGAGTTTTTATGCAACACAAGGAGCTGGATCAATACGCATTGAATGAAAAATTATTTTCATTTATTTTTTAATGAAATGAATCACATTTTGAGAATTTGTTGCAGGAGAATGATTTAGCCGATAATAAAAGAACCATGACACTCCCTTACGGGGAAGTAATGGAATTCAAATACGACATTTTCACTTGCGGTTATATTAGATATTGATTTTTTCATTTAATACACATTCGTTATGAAAAGATGCATTATTTTTTGTTCAAACTTGAGGCTATGATAGTGAATAATGCTCGCTAGTTCAAATAACGAAAGCATCTGAAAAGGATTTGGTATTATGTGCTAGTTTAAGATAGAGATGAGACGGGCTCAGCCCGAGCCCGAAAGCCCGAGGCCGAGCCCGGGCCCGAACACATCTCACAATATGAAACACATGGCCCTATCACAAGGGACAAAGAAAAACTTTGCCCCTTGTGGCAACATCTTGCTTGTTTATCTCTTTTCAGTTCCCTGTGTTCTTTACAACGAAGGGCTTGGACTGATGAAGTTCAAAACAATTTTTTAACGAAACGTGCGTATCCTCTTACCTATTACTTCTTATGTGTGTTTTTTACAAAGTTTTTTAATTACTTTAACCTAATATCAGTCTATTCTGAGAATATCTATAAAATTAGACTTTTGTCTGTACATTTCTTGGAATTTAAAAATTTTGCGATTTCTATCCGTTTCAAGCACCTGGGAATCCGGTGCAACCCTCAAAAAAAGTTTGACTGTCTGTCGTTTTGTCGTTCTGTCATTCTGTCCGAGAGTTTGTTTTGTTCAAGCATCCGTAAAAACGACTGAAACGAATGATATGAAATTTGGTGTCATGATAGCTGGTCACTCAATTTAAAACATAGGTGTCGAATTTTTAAAAAAATCTTGACTGGATTTTGAGATTTTGCGTAAATCCTTTCAAACTGCGTAAATTTGTGTTCGACCATCACGTATAAACGATAGGGATCAACCGATAGTATCGGCGCCGATACTCCTGTTTTTTTAGGTATCGGTATCGGTTCTTTCGATTCTAAAAGTATCGGGAAAGTATCGGTTTCTGTTGCCTTCATCCATTTTCACCGATACTTTTCAACCGATACTTCGCTTTTCAGAAAAAACGACGCAGGCTCAATACCATTCTAGAATCTTTATTTTGGTAATGAGATGAAAGGCCTCGTTTCCTTGGCACATTTGTTTGCGCGAGTATTTTCGAACTGTGTTTTTTTTTTAAAATTCTAACCATCGCTAAATGGATGTCGTATCACCAAGTGTGGTCGAAATTATGGACGAAGAATCAAAGATTAAAATTTTCTTCAAAACTAACAAAAAAAAAATCAAAGGTAAATCTGAAATATTCGCTATGGGAAGATAAGTTCTTCGTTATATGGAGATTGTTTATAGTGTTATTTAAGCCTTAAAGCTACGTTTCCATGAAAAATTTCGTTATAGGGAGAAATTCGTTGCAAGGAGACTTCGTTACAGAGAGAATCTACTGTATATATAGGCTTTTGATATCGTTGGAGAAAGTCTAGCTCTTGATATAGATTTCACGCTTAAGAGATATGCTTTAAATTTTTATTTAAAAAAATTGGCGCAAGGACATCTGATTCGGCTTGGGTATGATATAGATATCAAAATTGATGGCGGAGACGGTCCTTGACATCGTTTGATATTTCAGGGGATGACGACCTTTAAAGTGTTAAAGCAGGTATGGGCAACCTTTGAAAAGTTGTGGGCCAATCTTTAGGATGTTAGCGAAGTCGCGGTCCAAACTGGCATATTTTAGCGAAGTGGCGGGGCGTATAATTGGGATTTATATGGGATATTGAATGGTTTATACGGAGTTTTCAAATGTTCCGCGGGTCGGATCAAAAGCCGTAGCGGGCCACATCCGGCCCGCGGGCCGGCGGTTGCCCATATGAATGTTAAAGTGTAATATTTCAGCCTTCGAAATACTTTTGAGGAATTTGTTTCTATTTAGCTTATAGAATTTCAGATACAGACATTTTAATATTAGTCAGCCGGAAATATTTGAAACCGAAATTAGCCTTCTGCTATCGGAAGTAAATCGTTTTTCTGTGCATGCAAACGGGGATAGTGTTTGAACCGAATGACGTTTGTCGGACATATCCCCCCCCCTGGTGCCCCTCTGCAAACGTAAAAAAGGCGCCCCTTTTGTGCTCTAGATCAGTGGTTCCCAAACTATGGGCCTCGACCCATTGTTGGGTCACGGGAGCAATTTCGGTGGGTCGAAAAGGGTGGGAAAAATTAAACTTTAACAAATATATTTCATTTTATATATATATAGTAAACTATACTATTTTATATAGCTTGTACTGGTTATCGTTATGTAGTAGTGGGCCGCGAAAAATAAATCTAGTTAAAGATTTTTTGAAGAGAAGTATAAAAAAGTTTGCGAACCACTGCTCTAGATCAAGATTTTCTCAGTTTTAGTTCGAAATGGCCCCCCTTTGACGATGGCACCCAGACCTTGCTTACCGTGCCACACCGCCCCTGCTCAGAGCTTAGAATTAAAACAGATAAAATTTGTTCATATCAATCACAGAAATACATGTTAACAATGATCATAAAAACAAAAACACTGAAGATCAAATTCATTAAATATCGATACTTTAAGTAGCAACGTTTTTTAAGACTTGAAAATTGAATTTAGTTTATCATTTTTGGATTTTTCTTTAACCTTCATTTAATCTCGTCATTTTTAGGCAACTTTTATTTAGACCCTCCAAGGCGTAGCTTGAAAACGAACAAAAATATTTTTCTTCATATTGTAGCTGTTTCAATGACAAAATTAATAATACTAAAATTATAAACGAAACCTATATGTAAAAACAATTTATTCCTTTTTTGTGTCGCAAGAAGTTATGTTTTTGTCAGTGGCTTGAAAACTGGCGACTCCCGTGAATTTTAATAATGTCGGTCCAGAAGTTAAATGATTAATTTTTAAGACATTACACACTATCAAAATTACGAATTATCAAACATTTAATGATTTTATTATCTATCAGATTAATGAGAGAACGTAGGATTTGTGTATCATTCTGTTTTGAGAAGTGTAATAATTACCAATATCTAATAATGATTTATATAGTTAATTTAAAAAGTTGAAGCTGTATTAGTATAATTAGTAATACTAATTATTATTAATTTATTTCAAATTTCGGGGTAAGAAACATATTTCTTGTGAATAGTATTTGGTTTATATATAAGGAAAACACAGGAATAATCGGTGTGTACCTATTCTTAGTACGGAAAAGATCAAATACATGGATCATCGAATAAATTGTGACTTAACCCTGTTCGGAGAATCAAAATATTCGGATTTTCGAAAAGAACTTAAAAATGATCATATGAGTTCATATTAAAAAGAAATCTTGCTAAACATTTAATAATTATCTTAGTGGTTAAATAATTGGAGCAGATAAATAAAATCATTAATTAATGTGAACTTATTATGCATTTTAAGGGAAGAATTTACATACGCATTTAATGAACAATCCTAACTAATATTATAAATGCGAAAGTGAGTTTGTTTGTTTTTTGTTTGTTTGTTTGTGACGCTTTCACGCCTAAACCGCTGAATCGATTAGGATGCATTTCGGTTTAGATATGGATGGGACCCTGGAGTTGGTTATAGGCTACTTAGAATTTTAGATTTTTAATTATTAATTAAAAACCGGTTTTACGTTGCCATGCTTGGCGAGTTTCGCCCGTATCATATGATTCATGTTTTGAGCTAACAAGAATGCTATTACTTCAATAAAGAAGCACGTGCATCTGAAAAACATTAAATAATACGGAAATTATGCCAGTTTTATGCCAAATATATCTATCTCTAATAATAAAAATGAATGTTCTCCAGACAAATCTACAGAAAGCAGAGTTTTGAAAATTTGAGCATGCCTGGACCCATGACTTCTGTAAAGTGTACCTGAGGCTCGGAAATTTTAATTACTTTTCTAACTATTAATTAAAAACCGTTTTATCGCCCGCACAAAATGATTTATGCTTTTGAAATAAAGCAGAAATTCTACTTGCAAAATCATAAATAAGTATGGAAATTATGTTGATTTTACGCCAAATTAAAAAGCATAAATAAAGAAAAGTGTACTTACGTATTATCCCGGCGGTCCGCCAAGACGAGCGATTTTTTGCCCAGATAAATGCCGGGCACATGAAATTATTAATTGTTTTGAATACGATTGGCAACAGTTTGGCAACTCATTTGACGAAAAAACAGTTTGGCGGGAATGACCGCCGGGATAATAGGTAAGTACCAAGAAAAGTCCAGATGTGTTTCTTAAAGTTCGTAAATTTCCAAATCTTACAAATAATATAAATGTGTACGTTTAGGTATTTGGATGTTTTTGACTGAATCACACAAAAATGGTTGGAAAAATTTGTAATGAAGATAGCTTATGTTCTGGATTAACATACAGGCAATCTTTCAAGCATATAGCATAAATAATTCTTTTACAAAGACACTCAAAATAATGCTAATTCATTGCGCTCTATGGAAATTTTGTAGCAACTAAACCGATTTTAAAACTTTCTTCACTGATTGAAAGTCCTAGGCCTATATGGTCCTAGGCCTATAGGGTCCTAGGCGTATATGGAGAATTCCTCTGTGTGGAATTTTCTAGGGGATCCTAGCCCGTATTTTCGCGAGGTTTTTGAAAAAAACACGGAAAACTGCGAACGGCTAGGTCGACAGGCGCGACCGGCGTTTGAACCTGGCATCTCCCGCCTTCCAGGTTTCAGAGCAGACCCTCTTAGACACTGGGGGGGACCCTGAGTGTTATAGGCTACCTTTCATGCATATATCACAAATAGTTCTTTTACAGGGATACTCATAAGAATTACATTACGCTCTATGTGTATCTCTGTAAGTGCTGAACCGATTCCAAAACTTTTTTCACTGATAGTAAGCTACACTATTCTTGAATATTATAGGCTAAAATTAATGCATGTAGCGAAAATAGTTCCTTTACAGGAACACTCAAAATAATTGTAATACATTACGCTCTATGGGTATCTCTGTAACTATAGAACCGATTCTAAAACATTTTCGCTAATAGAAAGCTGCACTATTCCTGATTAACATAGGCTAAAATTCATGCATATAGCATAAATATTTCTTTTACAAGAACACTCAAAAAAATTCGTAAATACTGTCGTAACTGTCTCTATTCGCCAAATGCCTGAAAAAAATCTAAATTTAGTAATTTTACATACTCTGTTATTTTAAATGAAGTATACTACCATGCATTATACTTCATTTAAAATAAGTATAAAGCAAATAATATTTAAATGCAGTTTCTTTAGTCGCAAACATATTTGTTATTCACACATGTTTCGTTTCTCTCGGGGGACCTAATACTAAAGCCGACGCGGACGAAGCCGCGGGTAGCCGCTAGTATATAAATAGATATGCACTTAAATAATACTGCACAGTTTATACATTATCACAATTTAATGCAGTTTAAGTAATCTAAAATATATTTTCATATGTGAAAGAATTATAATTAAAGAAAATCTAAATAAAACTTGAAAGCTTTGAAGTTGAATAAATTTCATGTGTTTACTTTTAAAAGCTCAAAATCGAGGCATGAACTAAAAACAAAGGCACATATAGTAAGAGCAAGCAGGAAGCTGTTTTGGGTTTAATATGATAGCCTTTTTCTAGCGCATAGCAACAATTAGGCGACAAAATAGAGGTTGAGAGAAATTGATTTAAATATTTGCACCAGTCGGCACTGGAAAAAAAATTCTATTATTTATATATCCCTTTAACCCCCCCCCCCGTTTTTGCGTTCTGTCAAGCCTAAATGAGGGGCATCTACCTATAGGAGGGGGGGCTTGGATGGAGGACTTTTTAAGGGAGTCTAACGCATATTCACGTAACATCTGGAGAAAACCGGCCAAAACTCTAGGCCACTAGATCGACAGCTGCGAGGAGAAGAATTCCGAACTTGCACACTAAGACAATTCCTAGTGCTCAGCTTTTTATAAATTCGGCCATTCGTCGGCATGATTGAATAGAAAAGAAAGTCTAGAATTACTGTAAATTCTTACTTCAATGTATCTACTGCTTTTTCTTTTTAATGCTTTCTACTGGGATAAAATTTCATAATGCTGTTATTCATTTTAACGAGAACTACACCCGCGTTATAAAAACTGTCCAGAATACAGATGTAGGTTTAAATGACATTAAATTATGTAAAGTATCGGTATCGGTTAAGTATCGGTATCGGCCGATACCATAAATTAAAAGTATCGGTATCGACTATTTCTGAAAATGAATTTATAGGTAAAGTATCGGTATCGGTCATCAGCGAAAAAGTGGTATCGGTCGATCCCTAATAAACGACAGAAGCAATTGAAATGAAATTTGAGTCATGATTGGTGGTCACTCAACTTGAAACATAGACGCCGATTTAAAAAAGAATCTTGTTGAGATTTTGCGAAAATTGTTTTAAACTGCGTAAATTCGTGTTCGAGCATCACGTAAAAACGACTGAAGCGACTGAAAAGAAATTTGGTATCATGATTGGTGGTCACTTGACTTAAAACGTAGGCGTCAAACTTTTAAAAATCTTGATTATGTTTGGAGATTTTGCGAAAATCGTTTCAAACTGCGTAAATGTGTGTTCGCACATCACGTAATAACTGCAAAGTTGAAAAAATGATATTTGGTGAGATCGTAGATGGTCACTCACCTTAAATTATAAGCATCTAATTAAAAAAAATCGATCAGATTTCGAGATTTTGTGAAAATCGTTTAAAACTGAGAGAATCTTTGTTCACACATTACGTAATAACGTCTAAAGCGAATGATATGAATTCGTCTTTGAGGGGACAATCAGTGAAAACTGGGCTCTGAGGGAACACGGAAGTAATTTGGAAAATTTAATGTTTTCAGGGAAGTACAGAATCCTGTTTATTTCCCTAAACATTCATTTAATTTCCTTGTAAACAAATCAGCTTTTCAAAATTACTGCTGTATTTTTATTTGCTTTAAAATGCCGGCGTGAGACCCATGCAGTATATAGTCGTTGTCAAACTAATATCTGCTATAATCAAAAAACTTACTTATTTACCACCAGAAATTATTTGAAGCACATTTCTAATATAAATTTTTTTTTTTTTTTTTTTTTTTTTTTTTAAAAATGATTATACGTCGTTAGTTAGTGTTTTTTGGCGGTTATAGTAGATCATGGGAAGTTTCGTTTTTCAGGGGCCAATCAGTGAAAACTGGGCTCTGAGTGAAAAAGGAAGTAATTCCGAAAATTTAATGTTTTCAGGGAAGTGCAGAATCCTGTTTATTTCCCTAAAAATTCATTTAATTTCCTTGTAAACAAATCAAATTTGCAAAATTACTGTTATACTTTTATTTGCTTTAAAATGCCGGCGTCAGACCCATGCAGTATATCGTCGTTGTCAAACCAATATTTGCAATGTTCAAAAAGCTTAAGTATTATTAACAGTTTTTGTTAGCAGTTATCATTTGACAATATTCTGGCTGATTCACATGACATATTCAGCACCAGAGTGCTATTAATTTCTCCAAGGTTTTTTGTGTAGACACTTTTTCCTATAATTAGCGCGTCGAGTCACTTTTCAAATGTATTTGCCAGATAATGTGGAGGGGGGGAGGCGTTAATAAAATGTTGAAAGTCGCACAAGGTTTGCAATTTTTGATAAACTGTGTGCCAAAACGCGACAATTTATTATAAATATATTTTGAGTATAGTTAGAAAACGCCTGGCGAATATTGTAAAACAGTTTTAGTAGGCGATTTAAATATAGATTTTAATTCCGAAGAAGTGTTTTATAGAACAGTGAAGATAAATACGGAACACATTATAGATTATGATACACTTTCCAAATGGTATTTATAAATGTTAAGTGTAGTTTGAGTATGCCTGGCGAAAATTGTTAAACAGTTTTGGTAGACGATTTTGATATAGATTTCTATTCCGAAGAACTGTTTTATGGAACAAAGAACGGAAACACAATACATTCATAGATTATGATACTCATTCCAAACATTATTTAAAATGTCTACGAGATATAGTTGGAACATGCCTGTAGTTCGAATATGCCTGGTGAAGATTTTAAAACAGTATCAGTAGGCGATTTTAAGATAGATTTGGATTCCAAAGATGTGTTTTATGGCACAAGAAAGAGTTGATTCCTATTTTAACGCCCCTACTTTCGCCAACCTAAAAAACCCCGCTCTTTGGCGAGCTTTGAAGTCATGGGTCTCTAGGAGTTATGCACAGGTTTCAACGCTCCCTAAACTACTACATGAAAACTAAAGTGAACAAATTAGTGATAAACGCACTAGTTAAGGAATTTGAAGACATTTAATTATTAAAACTACATTAATTGGCAATCCAAAATAAATAAAAATGTAACGGAATGCTGTACTTACAGGTTGTTCCAAGTCGCCATTTTAATTCTAAATTACGATTGCCACATAAATACAAAAAATCGTCATGGTTACTGTATATGTTTAATGATCGCCACCTTGGTGAGAGTTGGGGCGTTAAAGTAGAAATCAACCAAAGAAAGACAAACACGGCACACTCATGGACTATGATGCACATTCGAAACAATATTTAAAACGGTGAAGTATAGTTGTAATATACTTGGCGAAGATTGTAAAATAGTTTTAGTAGGCGATTTTAAGATAGATTTCGATTCCAAAAATGGGTTTTATAAAACAAGGAATACAAATACTGCTCACTCATGAATTATGATACACTTTCCAACCTTATGTAATAAGGAACAAAATAGGGACGGCACATAAATTATGATACGCTTTTAATATATAGCACTTCGTAGCGTATTTAAAATCTGAAAAGGTTTCAGATTTTCTTCATTTTTTACTTTTTTTTAAGCGATCACAGTACAGCGTACTTTGCTTGGAGTCGCATAGAAGTCTTTTTTATAGGAAAACTTGGTTAATAAACTAGCCATAATAGTCAAAGCGTCGATAACTCCAGAAAAGAGCAAATAGCAGACATTCATTAATCAATGACAATATGATTTAAATCTGTCTTCATTATATGTTTGGCGTTTTATTAAGTATGAATTGATGAGTAACAATTAGTGGTGGAAATCCTCCAGTGGTGGAAATATTCAAAAGGACATTTTAAAAGAAATCGGGAGGGTCGGCAGCTATGTATGTAGTTGACGTTTGTGAATGAAAAGGAACCCATATCCTATTGGTGACCGAATGGTGTAAAGGGAAGAGCGGTTTGAAGACGAAATTGAAAGACTTGTAAAGTATTGAAGAAAAATAACAAGACTCGTAATTAATCACCATCCATTATAGCTTTGAACACACACTATAATGTAGACAAACATCGCTGTAGATTACCACCTCTTAGATATAGAAGGCCTGAGAACAGAAACTTTTACGTCATTACTAGGCCTTCTAAGATGACGTCATCACAGTTTTCCTTTCACAAAGTAAAACTATTTAAAATTTCTGGTGAATGATACAAATTTTTAGAAAATATCTCAAGTTAAAGATAAGAATTAAGATACCTTTCTGATAAAAATAATTTATTATAGTCTATTTCTATACCATATTATATAATTAGTGATAGTTAAAATTTCCAATTTTTCGTAAAATTAAATCTTTTATCTTAAAACATTAAAATGTTTGATGTGGGAGTAGTTTCACCACAAACTTTGAATAGATTCACTTTGTGAAAGTAAATGTGTGATCACATCATTTCAGTGGACCTAGTGATGACGTCAAAGTTTCTGTTCTCAGGCCTTCTGTATCTAGGAGGTGGTGTATAGATACACATAAAAATCAATTGAACTAATCATTTTAGAAGGCTTTTCGTTACAGCCTTATTTAATGTTTTAAACGTAATGTGTGATACACATTTGTTTACTTTGATGAACGAATTTCAGAATTATTTTGCTGGGGAAAATTATTGTTGCTTTTGAAAAAGATCTATGTTCTTGTATAAACATAAAACCATTGTTGAAATTTATTAAAGGAAAGCTTTCCAATTCATACAAATTTCATTAAATATTTTCAATTCGGCATAAGTTTATTTCTTTTTCTAATATGTACAAAAAGAATTGACATTTTAAAAAGGTGAGAAAAAGTAATGTAAAGTAACTTTTAAAAGAATTTGCTTTTGAGATTCTTTTAATGCTGTATTTGTCACTTTGAATTTTTTGTTTTTGTTATAGGGTTAAACTCATTTAATGTATAAATCTCAATTTGTTTTATGCGACGTTTCCAATATTCTGTTCAACAACATCAAAAGAACTATTTCCTGACCCACAAAAAGGAATTTTGTGAGCTCTTTCTCTTGATTAGAAAACTGTACTTTGGAGCACTTAGGTGGTTCCATGTAGTGATGGGCATGAATGAATGAAATTAATCGAGTAATCGATTATTAAATCCATTCGAATCAATCGATTTCGAAAAATTTATTCGAACGCCCAGCACATAGCATTCGAATAGCATCGGTGAAACGAGTACTCGCGAATTACTCGTTTACTCGATATACTCGTTATACTCGATATACTCGATTACTCGATATACTCGTTTCACTATTCGAGTAGTATTCACGATTAATCGCGAGTACTCGTTTCCTATTCGAGTAATATTCACTACTCGTTTCACTCGGTTTACTCGATAGTATTCACTACTCGTTTTACTCGGTTCCCTCGATAGTTTTCACTACTCGTTTTACTCGGTTCACTCGATAGTATTCACTACTTGTTCGGTTAACGGTAGGAGCTCTCATTAAAAAACCCGGACTCATGCAGTAGCAGATGCAGGATTTTATATCGCAGACTGGGCGGGGGAGGAGCTGTGTTTCATTTTATTAACTAAGTTTCAATTGCAAGCTAAATATTAAATAAGGGGGTGCAGCCCCCTCAGCCTCCTCACGATTAATCGTGAATACAGTTCGAATAGTGAAGCGATTAATAGCGAAAACTGTAATCGCAATTAACCGCGAATACAGTTCGGATTGTGAAAACGGTTAATCGCGAATCCAATACGAATTGCGAAATCACCATTAATCGCTTCACTGTTCGAATAGTGAAATCGCGAATAACCATGAATACCATTCGTCCAACGTACGATAGCATCGGTATAGCATCGGTAAAACGAGTACTCGCGATTAATCGTGAATACTACTCGAATAGTGAAACGAGTATATCGAGTAATCGACTATATCGAGTAAAACGAGTAGTGAATACTATCGAGTGAACCGAGTAAGACGAGTAGTGAATACTATCGATTGAACCGAGTGAAACGAGTAGTGAATACTACACGAATAGGGAAACGAGTATATCGAGTAATGAATACTATCGAGTGAAACGAGTACTCGCGATTAATCGTGAATACCACTCGAATAGTGAAATCCCGAATATTCACTGTTCGATTACTCGATTATTGGCAATAATCGAAATCGATTAATCGATTATGGAAATCATTCGAATGGCACATCACTAGTTCCATGTAGTTCAAATTACATTTCTCTTCTCCATAGCAGCTAATAAAATTGTACTTCTTGGAATAGTTCAGATAACTATATTTCGGCATTTTCATGGTAAATAAAACAAAACTAAATGTAATTACAAGATGTTTATATGTGAAATATAAAATAATTAATCACCATATTTTTGTTAAGAACATTTTTACAAATTTTTCTTTTATAAAGCTTGAGGAATATGTCATAGAAATACTTTCATGCACGCTATTGTTAATTATTACAATTAAAGACAATGAAAATATTAACCAGTTTAATTGCTGTCATAAATTTATGGCGAGCGTAATTGCACAGAATGTAGATTAATTTCATCTTTTTTCAAAATAATCGTCTTTAGTAGTATCATTTTGTAGACTTTCACTTGATTGCGTTGTTTTCAAGTACTCATTAAAAGGCATATTTTTATATCGCTGAGTAGTCGCTGTACATGAAATTTTTAAGGTTTTTTATTGAAACATTTTTCAATTCAGAATGTCTTGAATTACGCTGTTAGACATTTTAAAGATGTGATCTCGAACTGGAATATAAACTTATCCGTGTGCTATCCAGTTGTTATTATTATTTTGTTTTACATTATATATACCCTTGAATTAAAAGAAACCCAAGTCATTGCCATTGAAAACCACATAACTAAGAGAAAACTCAAGAAAAAAGTTATATAATAGAAATGGCCAATGATTCGATGAGTCGAAAAAGTGATTCAAATCTTGGTACTGAGTGGCTAAGTCTTTACACTCACTCTCTACTGATTCGAATCTCAAGCCCTCAACTGTGGGAAATACATTCCAAGTGCGAAGGGAAGGAAAACTTATTTTCCCTTTGCCGTTCCCAGAGATTTTCCCTTACTCTTTCAACTCTTTTTCGACTCTTTACGACTCTGAGTCGATAGATGATTTGAAACAGCAAATGAGTGGGTGTGGGTGAGTTGGTCACTGAGTTGGTGCAGCAACGAATCTTTACTGATTCAGTGTTTCGCTCTGTTTCGGTGATTGTATACGATCGTTGAGATTCGTTAGTTTTTCGAATCTTCTATCGACTCAGAGTCGAAAGGAGTCGAAAAGAGTTGAAAGGATGTTTCATTTAATTGGAGGTTTTTTTCGAATCTTCTATCGACTCAGAGTCGAAAGGAGTCGAAAAGAGTTGAAAGGATGTTTCATTTAATTGGAGTTTTTTTTTCGAATCTTTGGTGTTTCATTTCTTGGTTGGTGGTCGGATTTAAAGTTTTATCTGTCTGTGGGTGTGGAGTGGGTCGAACATCGTTTGCTTTTGGCGGGGGGCATAGGCGTTACTTCCTAAGGGCAAGAGGGGTCAGTCCCCCCTCCCGAGAAAAAAATTAAGAAAATTCAGGTATCAGAGCTATTTATAATAATGATATTTTCTACAATCGGAAACATTTTGTCACCCCATCCAAATATTACATGCCAATTTACGCCAATGCTCGTGGAAGAGCGAGGGGTGTTTCAAAGTTGTTTAAACCTTTTTCCCTAGGGGGACTCCCTCCTTCCAACTTGTCTGGCTGGTTTAATATTTGTTTAAAATTTAATGAAACATCCCTTTTCTACTTTTAACTTCAATATATGTCCCCCTGCCCCCACCCTCAAAAAAAAAAAAAAAAAAAAAAAAAAAAAAAAAAAAAAAAAAAAACGGAACGTTAAGTTTACATGGTGGCGGATTTTCATGTGAAGGGAAATAGAATGAAATAAAGTTAGGATTGTGCTTGTCACTTTTAATGAAGGATACAGGGGCGGTATTAAGCGCTCTCACAAAAGGACTTTGTAGTAAGCAAAATAACATTTCGCTTTATTGCAGCAGATTTCGTTTTTTTTTTTTTTTTTACCTTGTTTTTCGTTTAAGGGGAATGATTTTATTTTCTTTCGTAATTCAGAGAAATACAAAATAGGGCCTAAAGCAGTGGCGTAGTTAGTGTTATTGACAGTGGCGTAGCCAGGATTTTATTTCGGGGTGGGCTGGGTATCAAATTTAAATATAAAGTTCAATTGTAAGCTAAGTAAAGGGTCCCATTTTTTTGGGGGGGGGGCAGCAGCCCCTCAGTAGGACTGGGCCAAAAATCGACATATCGGTTTTATTTCAACATCAAATATCCGATATTCCCATTTTCATTTCAGTGAAATCTCGAATTCGATAAAGGGCAAAAATACAGGCCGGCCAGGGGCGTAGCCAGAATTTTTTTATGGGGGGGGGGTTATGACTACTGCAACTCATATATATGTATACGTGTGTATGATAATGTAGTGAAGAATATACATTTTGTATGGCAAAAAATTCCTCATGGGGGGTTATGACCCCCCTAACCCCCCCCCCTTGGCTACGCCTCTGAGGCCGGCGATAAGAAAATCCTGAGATCAATACCAGCTTGTGATGCTTTTGCTACTGCTTTTCTCTCGTTGAATGACGATGCCGGATCGCGGAAAAAACAGCTCCATGGTTTATTAGTCTAATTACCATAATTAATTAACGTATATCTCGGAACCTATCCACCGGAGCGCGTTTTTATTGATTCTCGACCCCCCCTAGACTCAACACCCCACCGATACTTAAAATTTCGAATGCTTTGACACCAAACTTAACCTTTTAATCTTACAGGCCCAGGGGGTCATACGAAGCTCCCCTATATTTTCAATTTGGGCATTTTAAACACTAGCCTCCACCGGCGGCATCTCCAAAGTCTGGAAACCATCCCAGAGCCAATTTCTACATGTTTGCAGTCCTTTTAAGCCTCAATCATGGTTAATTAGTCTAATTACCATAATTAATTAACGTATATCTCGGAAACTATCCATCGGAGCGCGTTTTTATTGATTCTCGAACCCCCCTAGACGTACACCCCCATCGATACATAAAATTTCGAATACTTTGACACCAAACTTAACCTTCTAATTTTACAGGCCCAGGGGGTCATACGAAACTCTCCTGTATTTTCATTTTGGGCAGAACACTAGTTTTACTGGAGCAAGGAGAGAGAGATGCTAGCTGCCCGAGAACTCAGCGAAGAAACCCGATGAATGGGTGAAGGTTGTTTAAATAGTACGGCTTTCGGCGCAGAGAGAGGGAAAATTTCTTTAGTTGTTTTATTGATTCAAGATTCGAGTCACTGATTCGAATCATCGAAGTAGTGAGTGAGTTGAGATTCGAATCAATAAAATGAGTGGAACGGCTCATCTCTATTATATAATGCCAGATGTCTTTAGATGGAGACTGGTGCAAAAATTAATTAAAAGTTTCTGGTGCTGCCGGCTGGAGATTTTGATACAATACCGGTCCTATGCGCCCCTAACACCCTCCCCCCCCACACACACACACCTGCAACTAGAAAAATTTTCAGAGCTGTTAAAATGAAAATTTAAACAATACATGGACACATAAGTATACGTATACGAAGTATGGCATTTTGGCGACCCCATAATGGTGGCGATCGGTGCGGTCGCAACGTTCGCTCCACCCTATGACCGGCTCTGTTTGGATAGATAGCCAAACACACAGTCTTTAATTCTGTATCTATTACAGGTAAGTGGCCATTGTAAATTGAAATTTTTCTTTTTTTTTTAAGGTCAGAGAAAAGCTGCGGAAAAGCTCTTTTCTTTAATTTTCAAAAAGTTATAGTTTTTGAATTGTACACGACCCCCCCCCGCACAAAAAAAAAATTCCAACTAGCAAAATGTGCTAATGAGGTAGCATACAAAATTTGAGAATTATATCCTGAAAGGTGTCAGAGATATAAAGATAAATAGAACGCTGACTTAAACCACTTTTCAGACACTCGGAGGGAAAACATGCAATCCAATGATCGCATTTCAGGGGTAGTATAGATCTTACGAAAGTAAATCTTTGAATTCTAACAATAAACGTTTACATTTAAAATCTTGTATAGCCGCTGATCATCTTTCTTTATCTCCAAGATATTTCCAAGACGTGGTATGATGAAAGGCTGACATTTGGTATGTTGCATTATTAATGTATGGGGCACATTTTACTAATTGGGAATATTTTTTTGTTCTGGAGTCGTAGTATACAATTTTAGAAAGTGTAACGTTTCGTAAATGAACGAGGGGAATATTTTGTTAACGGAGTCTTATTTCAGATCTTATTTTGAACATTTTTTTTTTTTTTAATTTTACGTTGCCTACTTATCTCTAGATAAATAATTAAAGCCCGTTACCACATTTTTGGGACACTGTATATATATATATCATCTACGAAACACTTATTATTCAATCTTTCATTTTTCTAGATCAAAAAGTGTGTTTTCTCCGCTACTAATAGACGCTTTTCACAAATATAGCGGAGTGTTCACTTACGTGAAGGGAGCGTTCCTAGAACCCCCGAGTAATAGAAAATTTCTCGTGTGCGACTTTTCGACACACATACACAAATATGTTGAACACCTGTAAGCACCCGTTACACTGTTTTAACTTACTGCCTAACTGTACATTACTACTTCCCACAAAAATTATGTATAATTGATTGCTGGCGGTTCTCACTGTCTGCGAAAATCCTGATATAGTGGTTCAGTTTTATTCCAGTTACCTATTGTTCCAATCATAGCTACTAACCTTTGTGGAATATCTGAAAAAACACTCAAAATACTGGTGTTAAACGATAAAGTAATTAAAAAACTTTGTAAAAAACACACATAAGAAGTAAAAGGAAAAAGGATACGCGTTTCGTTCAAAAATTGTTTTGAACTTCTTCAGTCCAAGCCCTTCGGCGTAAAGAACACAGGGAACTGAAAAGCTAGAACTGAACAGGGAACTGAAACTGCTTTTCAGTTCCCTGTGTTCTTTACGCCGAAGGGCTTGGACTGAAGAAGTTCAAAACAATTTTTGAACGAAACGCGTATCCTTTTTCCTTTTACTTCTTATGTGTGTTTTTTACAAAGTTTTTTAATTACTTTGTGGAATATATTCAACCACTTTTTATAAATAGTTATTTTTTATTTGTCATAAAAAGAGCCGTACATTAGAGATGGGCGGTTCGACTCATTTTACTGATTCGAATCTCGACTCACTCACTACTTCGATGATTCGAATCAGTGATTCGAATCTTGAATCAATAAAACAACTAAAGAATTTTTCCCTCTCTCTGCGCCGAAAGCCGTACTATTTAAACACCCTTCACCCATTCATCGGGTTTCTTCTCCGCTGAGTTCTCGGGCAGTTAGCATCTCTCTCTCCTTGCTCCAGTAAAACTAGTGTTTAAAACTGCCCGAAATGAAAATACAGGGGAGCTTCGTATGACCCCCTGGGCCTGTAAGATTAAAAGGTTAAGTTTGGTGTCAAAGTATTCGAAATTTTATGTATCGATGGGGGTCCCAGAGGGGGGGTCGAGAATCAATAAAAACGCGCTCCGATGGATAGTTTCAGAGATATACGTTAATTAATTATGGTAATTAGACTAATTAACCATGATTGAGGCTTAAAAGGACTGCAAACATGTAGAAATTGGCTCTGGGATGGTTTCCAGACTTTGGAGATGCCGTCGGAGGAGGCTAGTGTTTAAAATGCCCAAATTGAAAATATAGGGGAGCTTCGTATGACCCCCTGGGCCTGTAAGATTAAAAGGTTAAGTTTGGTGTCAAAGCATTCGAAATTTTAAGTATCGGTGGGGTGTTGAGTCTAGGGGGGGTCGAGAATCAATAAAAACGCGCTCCGGTGGATAGGTTCCGAGATATACGTTAATTAATTATGGTAATTAGACTAATAAACCATGGAGCTGTTTTTTCTGCGATGAGAGAAGAAGAAGCTTTCCGAGAGAAAGCAGTAGCAAAAGCATCACAAGCTGGTATTGATCTCAGGATTTTCTTATCGCCGGCCTCAGAGGCGTAGCCAAGGGGGGGGGGTTAGGGGGGTCATAACCCCCCATGAGGAATTTTTTGCCATACAAAATGTATATTCTTCACTACATTATCATACACACGTATACATATATATGAGTTGCAGTAGTCATAACCCCCCCCCCCAGAAAAAAATTCTGGCTACACCCCTGGCCGGCCTGTATTTTTGCCCTTTATCGAATTCGAGATTTCACTGAAAGGAAAATGGGAATATCGGATATTTGATGTTGAAATAAAACCGATATGTCGATTTTTGGCCCAGTCCTACTGAGGGGCTGCTGCCCCCCCCCCCCCAAAAAAAATGGGACCCTTTACTTAGCTTACAATTGAACTTTATCTTTAAATTTGATACCCAGCCCACCCCGAAATAAAATCCTGGCTACGCCACTGTCAATAACACTAACTACGCCACTGCTTTAGGCCCTATTTTGTATTTCTCTGAATTACGAAAGAAAATAAAATCATTCCCCTTAAACGAAAAACAGGGTAAAAAAAAAAAAAACGAAATCTGCTGCAATAAAGCGAAATGTTATTTTGCTTACTACAAAGTCCTTTTGTGAGAGCGCTTAATACCGCCCCTGTATCCTTCATTAAAAGTGACAAGCACAATCCTAACTTTATTTCATTCTATTTCCCTTCACATGAAAATCCGCCACCATGTAAACTTAACGTTCCGTTTTTTTTTTTGAGGGTGGGGGCAGGGGGACATATATTGAAGTTAAAAGTAGAAAAGGGATGTTTCATTAAATTTTAAACAAATATTAAATCAGTCAGACAAGTTGGAAGGAGGGATTTTCTTAATTTTTTTTTCGGGGGGGGGGAGATTGACCCCTCTTGCCCTTAGGAAGTAACGCCTATGCCCCCCGCCAAAAGCAAACGATGTTCGACCCACTCCACACCCACAGACAGATAAAACTTTAAAATCCGACCACCAACCAAGAAATGAAACACCAAAGATTCGAAAAAAAAACTTCAATTAAATGAAACATCCTTTCAACTCTTTTCGACTCCTTTCGACTCTGAGTCGATAGAAGATTCGAAAAAACCCCTCCAATTAAATGAAACATCCTTTCAACTCTTTTCGACTCCTTTCGACTCTGAGTCGATAGAAGATTCGAAAAACTAACGAATCTCAACGATAGTATACAATCACCGAAACAGAGCGAAACACTGAATCAGTAAAGATTCGTTGCTGCACCAACTCAGTGACCAACTCACCCACACCCACTCATTTACTGTTTCAAATCATCTATCGACTCAGAGTCGTAAAGAGTCGAAAAGAGCCGAAAGGAGTCGTAAGGAGTCGAAAAGAGTTGAAAGAGTAAGGGAAAATCCCTGGGAACGGCAAAGGGAAAATAAGTTTTTCTTCCCTTCGAACTTGGAATGTATTTCCCTTGAGGGCTTGAGATTCGAATCAGTAGAGAGTGAGTGTAAAGACTGAGCCACTCAGTACCAAGATTCGAATCACTGATTCGACTCATCGAATCATTGGCCATCTCTACCGTACATGCCAGCGGGCAGGCAGGAAGTAAAACAGTCGAGGTAAACCGCAATTAACTTCCCTATCCGCCATCAAAATCGCAGCGTAAGCTTTCGTTCCTGAAACTCGTACCAATCATGTTTCCGGGCAATTGCTTATCTTATGAAAGTCGTACACCAGAGGGAAAAGAGCATTTTCATTCTTTTACGCGTTTTATTTTAGATCTCGTCGTACACAACAGATGGCAGTAGCGGACTGTTTGTAATTTAATTCGGAGATTATTAGTTTACTTTTTAAATAGGTAGGTAACACTACTCAAATACCTGTATTTTTGATATGCATTTTGCAATCTTAGCTCATAGAAAACTTTACAAATACTTACTATTTTATGAAGTTTAATAAAATTCTCATTTAGTGCTTAAAACGTATATTTGAAATTATTCCCTGCTTATTAGAAAATACACATTTTGTCACAATAACAGTAAATGTTGGCTTTACCTAGAAATTTAACTTTTTTTGTTTCTTTCTCTGTAAAATATGTTCAAAAGCTTAAAATGAATACATATATTGTACATGCAATGTTCTTATACATTTTTCCTGAATAAAAATATAGGCACTTTAATGATCGTTTTCTTGAAAATAATACCACCTTTAAAGTTTTGAAGTTCTAAAAAATAGCCAAAAGTACTATTCTGATTACCAAAAAATGCTTAGTTGTATTCCTTGAAAATTGACAGCTATGCCTATTAAATGGCAAAGAAATATACAACACTTTTAACATATGCGTTGGATATTCCTACTTATTTCCGATATGCTTCCTTCATATTTATTTAGAGTAAAATGCAATATATTTCTGACTGTACCAGACCCGAATATATATATATAGCATTTCAAATATTTTCATGCGGATGAAAATCATATCCTACGGAAAATTCCGAATTATTTTATTTATTTATTCAGAGTCGTGATCTGTTTGATAATGTGGTTACGGACGAAGCTTTTGAAAAATCAGTTTATTACGTGGGGTAGAAACACTAAAGCTTAAACACCCACATTTTTTTTTTTTTTTGTTAATATTTTCCCCCTAAATAAATCGATTTTCCTCAAAATTGTTAAATAACATTTCCTGAAAGTAATAGGAAACAAAATGGCTTTTTCACATACTTTATCATAGCTGCCAACTTTTACGGAAAACAGTTTTTCTGGTAAATTTATTTTTTGTCTAGAATATAGTAAAATTCCGTTTCCGTTTATGAATTCATTATTACCTTAATTTTTTTAAACATTTTACTGTTCAGAAATAGTGCCTGAATTATTCCATAAAGGTTGGCAATTATGCTTTATTTAGTTTGTCACATAGATTTTTGTTATGATAGTGGGTTTTATCAAATCTATATATTATTTTGAAACATGTTTTTCTTTCGACAACCGAATTGAGAGAACGGCTGAGTGTAAAAACTCGGTTGAGGTGTCTAAAGAAAGGTCTCGGCCCGTAGATGTGCCATCAAAAGAGAAAATCAGAAAAAGTCGAACGGTTTAGGCGTGGCGGAACGGCAAAGTTGCAAATTTTCGCCATAGAAATAACATTGTGGTTTATTAACGCAGACAATTGATGACGCAGACGATTGCCTTAGCTCCGGAAGGTTTGATTTATTTGGAAAAATATTTGTTAGAAATTGCATCCGTTTGTAAATGTTGTGTGGCAACAGTGTGTAGTGATAATAAATGTGTTGTTCTAAATTCTGATTAGAATAAAAGCGATTTAAAAAAAATTAATGAAAACGGACTTCGAATTACTTCACCATAAATAAAAATTAATCGCATTCTAAATTAAAAGGCTTTGACCAAATTTTCTCGAAGTATAGCAGATATTGCCAAATTGATTATAGTCTTGGAGACTTATTTTTTGACGACAAACTTGGCGATAACTCGCCAAAGCTGGTAATATTTTGCCATAGAAATAACATTGTGGTTTATTAAAACTCATTGTTGGCAGCTAAAAACGCCTTCTTTATTTTGACGCTTTATCGCTTATCTGTTAATCTGGAGCGTGTTTTTACTGTATCCACTAATTTAGAGAACGGCTAGGTGTAAGAGAATTTTTAAAGTGTCTAAAAAAGGCCTTAGCCTGTAGATGTGTGATCAAAAGAGAAAAAGTCGAACAGATCAAACATGGCGGAAAGGCAAATGTGCAATTTTTTGCCATAGAAATAACATTGTGGTTTATTAAATACATCTGGAAATCATAAAATCTTTCTTTATTTTGGCGCATTATTGCTTATTTTCTTAATTTTTTCTATATATTAATTTGAAAACATGTTTTTCCGGTATCCACTAAATTGAAAGAACAGCTATGTGTAAAAATTTGGTTGAGAGGTCTAAAAAAATGGTCCGTAGATGTGTCATATAAAGAGAAAAATTTTCAAAGTCGGGGGGGGGGGGATCAGGCGTAGCGGAACTTCAGATGTGCAAATTTTCGCCATAGAAATAACATTGTGGTTTACTAAATGCATTTTGCTGTCATAAAAAGCCTTCTTCATTTTAGCGCTTTAGGTGCCATTTCGTTCACGCCCAGACTTTGTCTACTCGATTCTGTCGATTTGATTTGTAGACAGGTTTTGTAGAGATGAACTGTCACGGTGAAAATCTTTTTAAATGTGTTTGCCACATAACGCGGAAGCGGGGGGGGGGGGGGGGGAGAATAAGTCTGACAAGGTTTGCGATTTTTGATAATTGATCGCCAAGTTTGCGGGGAAAAAAAAACTTAAAAACCAAACCATGCCTGGCGATGGTTGTAAAATAGCTTTAGTAGGCAAATTTAATATAGATATTAATTCCAAAGATGTGTTTTATGCAACGAAAAAGACAAATATAGCACACTCATGGATTATGATGCTCATTCCGAAATGTTTTGTGAAACAAGGAAGAAAAATACGGCACGGCCATGAATAATGATACACTTTTCAATTTAATGAAACAAGGAAGAAAAATAGGGATGGCGCATGGATTATGATACGCTTTTAATATACAGCACTTTAGTGAGTATTTAAAATATGAAAGTGTTTCACATTCTTTTCAAACTTTTCTCCATACAAATACATTGTGGTTTGTTAACGACATTGACGGCAGTTATAAACTCCTTCTTTAGTTAGCGATTTATCTTTAATTTCTTTAATTTTTTCAGTTTTCTGTCTGATGCTGGATCTTTACCATCGAGGGTAGCTTTAGAAAAGGCAAATAAAGCAGGGAGCGCGCGATCGCTATTTGGCGGATTATATTTTTTTGTTTCTTGCAGAATTCCGAAATTTTTCACTATTTTCGCTTCATACTTTTAGCGTTTACCTTTCTGCGCCCGTATTTTCTCATGGAATGTTGTATGTCACTCTTTCAATGGTTAGATCAAAGAATGCTGTGGCAGTCAAGATCATTTAAGAGAATTCACCTGGACGTTTCGTGGTCGATGACTTTACCAAAATATCGTCTTCAACGAACTGCTCAAATAGAATTTGTAACTGTATTTGCTCATTCGTCATTTAATATCTACTCTTCTTTTTTTCTACTTAATAAAGATAGTTAAAAACAAATTTTAAAGATTTCAATCATTTCATTGTCATTGTACAGTTGCTAAGAACTGGCGCGAAACCGTTTGTTTACTTTCTGTCACAAGTCATGTTCCGTCCGATTCGCTCTTTGATTTTTCCTGTTAGTTTTGTTAAAAATCTTGGTGGCATTCTTGATCGTTCCTATTTATTTTTGAAATTACAGTCAATAAAGAGACCGCCGAATTCGACGGGTTCCAGCTAGTTTAAAAATTGAATGTGGAAATACATC